>CABFWB010002265.1:75237-116023 GCA_902151455.1 Timema bartmani | reverse complement strand
TACTTTTTACCCCTATCAATTTTTAAGGGGGGTAAAATTTACCCCCGTACCCCCCAGTTCCTACGCCACTGGTGATGGGTCAGGTCGATAAGCTTTACAAACATGCCAAATCACTGGCGACATATTTATGGTTTCAAGGACAAACAGCTAGTGCCTTGGAGTGAGAAGTGATGAGTTGTCTGCTCTACTCTAACCAGGCCGTTCTGTTTCGACTATTGCGGGGTTGTATCAGATATATTTTCAAAATCTGGGAGCAAAATATGTAGCACCTCAGCTCGTATCAATTTTCATGAGTTTCAGATTGAATATTAATGTGAATGAAGTACCATTATAAAGTTAAAAGAAGTCGACACTAATTGATTTACTTCCCCTATTTATTACACACGTTTAAGTATACAAAATAATTTATTGAATATTGAATTTATTTGGCAGCTGTTTGTGCAATTAATTGAAGGTTCATTTAAATAATATTTATTTCAATTAATAAATCTCTTCAAGTACTTCTAACATTCCAAATATGAAATCCTTGCATCATTTGGTTTTTCTAAAAATGGTTGCATTAGATGCCAAAATTTCAACTTTGAGTAAACACTGTGCTTAAAATATACATTTACTCTATATTTAATACACTGATCCAAGTTTGTCTTAAGAAGACCTTATATATATATAATTATTATATTATTAATTTTGGGCCATACACCCCTAAGGAGGGTTCAATATGATAAGAGTAATCAGCTGACTCTCACACAAATATGGAATGTTTGAATTCTATCCCGGTCCGTCCAAGCAACCTGCGATGTTAGATGTCAGTAAGGTGTAATGGCAGATGACAGGGCGGATGACAGGGCTGGTAATGCACCGACTGGTGATAACGACTTAGGAGTGGTTTCTACCATAATGGTTTATTATCAGTAGGGGGAGGGGGCATTGATGGTTTCAGGGCCTTACCTACAGTTGAGGGGAAGGGGGGATTATTTTCCATTAATTAGCTCGTGGAGAAGTACCCCAACATGAGATGGTAATGAATTTCTTTTTACATTAAGTCCCTCTTTAAGCTACTTAAAGTTTTAAAAAATGAAACTGAGGTTGTAGGTCTAAGTATTATGAATTTCATAAGACTCCAATAAGCTTGTATCCAAGGTGAATACAGGCATAAGATTAAAAAATTCTGTGCGGGGGATTTTACTCCCTCTCTCATCCTTTATAGGTCCTGCCCTGGTTGTTTCAATTGGACCCAATAGTATAAATTGCATCAAATATTAGTAATATTATAAATTACAGTCAACGCAATTTGTTAAACTAAAATTATATCAGTGATATATGAACAGTTAAAACGTCTGAATTATTTGCGAATATATACCTACTGTTATAACTTAGAAGGAATGTATATAAATCAGTTTTATAAAGGATTTACGAATATACGAATGTTAGTGCAGTTTTTAAAACCAGCTATCTCTATTAAATATAATTAGATTTATCATTATAAAGCACTGGTAGCCATAGACCATGCTGGTATCTGTTAGATTTCCCATTATTTTGATATTTAATGCAATATATAATTCAACGTTAACTAACATTATAATTTTCAGAGCTAAATATGAGGGCAAAAAAAACTTGTTTTTCTTAAGTTAAGTTAGAGATGTAAGCTAGAAAATTTTCCGTTTTTTAAGGCTTACTGGGAAAAATTTAGGGGCCTATATTTTTTTCTCTTGAAAACCTAACTATTTAAATGTAACTAATGCACTCTAAATATCTCGAGTTCTTACTTCAGTTTTATTTATCCCGAGGAAATTACCCCAGGAACATGGTCAATGATATGTGTTACAGTAAAACAATAACAATGATTACAGTTCTCGTCTAAAACTCACGTATCGATACGAATGCTTGGTGGTAGAATGAGTCACCAACTTAAAAGAGTCCCTTGTCAGCAGTTGAACATGATATGTTAATACCTAGATATTATAAGCAGGGCCTTTATAAATGAATTCCCTTCCCCTGGGAGTCAATGATCTGAAATATTGACTGAAATATATTCATTTCTAGTTGCCGTTATATTTTATTTTCAGTATATAAAGAAAGTAAACATAATTTAGTATTTTCTAATAACTTTGGATCACTTCTCCTCTCTCTCCCCTTCACACAAACTCATCCCCCAACCCACTATTTGGTGGATATATATAATAAGATATGCTGCCTCTCCCAAGCCAGCCCCTTCACCTAGTTAGTAGGTCGCAAGCCACCACTGTGTACAATGTCCATATCTAGATAAGCCCTATTGTTCAACTGTAGGAGGTTTGAGATATTTCTAGATAAACCCTATTTGTTCAACTGTAGGAGGTTTGAGATATTTCTAGATGAACCCTATTGTTCAACTGTAGGAGGTTTGAGATATTTCTAGATAAACCCTATTGTTCAACTGTAGGAGGTTTGAGATATTTTTGGATGAGCCCTATTGTTCAACTGTACGAGGTTTGAGATATTTCTAGATAAACCCTATTGTTCAACTGTAGGAGGTTTGAGATATTTTTAAATGAGCCTTGTAACACCCAGAAATTCACTTGAATTGGGGGTGGAAGGTGGGTAAAATATGCATCAAAGCTATTATGTCTAATTTTTCCAATAGGCTCTTTGAATGTGTATCACGGTAAGCCTATACCTTTTGGATATAAAGATGTAAGCCATATAATCGANAAGCCTATACCTTTTGGATATAAAGATGTAAGCCATATAATCGACTCGTATTCAGACGTGTTTTTAGAATAATATTCCTAGGGAGAATTTACTAATTCCAGATGACATATTCAACTTATTTATACACATATATATTAGGCTATATAAATATGCTAGCATATTTCTGATGTATTATAATGTCTATAATGTTAACTTTAGGACAGTTGCGATCGGGCACAATCACAGATAATTGCGATCATTTGATGGTGAAGGTATTAAAAAACAAGTTGAACAGTTGCGACTAAGTTGACTAAACTACTGGATTTCTATTTATTTTGTGGCTGTTTCGGAAACCTCGCTGATGGACTACCTCCATCTCTGAACATCTCATTATCTATATGGATGAGACTTGATGCGTATTAATAGTCTAACATAATCTAACCTAACCTCTAACCTAACCCAACCTCATCGGAAGAAAACGTATACTAGCTTGGCATTCTCAAGCCTTGAAAAAGTGTGAGAGTAATCAGTGATCTATTTGAAAATAAACTGAAGATACTAAGTTCTACCTGATTGATGCCCTTTCCGTCACCATCTCTAGTGGAAGAGAAAAAATATATGTTATAGCAACTGTCCCTTAGTCCCGTGCAAATTGTCGTGTTTAGCTTGCAACAATAGCCATGCCATTCTAACTGTCATGCGAATAAAGGTTTACACACATTTTTGAACACTTGTCGCGATACGTTCTCGCGAAACGCTTTATGATATTGGTAATTAAATATTGTTTACATTAACACATTTTATAACTTTTATTTTCACAAATTAAGATGATACATTCAAGAAATTGCCACAATAGCACCCAGGTTTCTTCATCGTGCTTGTTCTCTCAGAACACGTAGTTTACAAGTCAAGAGAAAACTAGTACCCCCCACCAGTTTCCTGGCTATAACACCAATTTTGATATCGAGGGCTCTTGCGAGCACAAGCAAAACTACTTTTTAAAAATAAATCAAAATAAATACAGTTTGCAAATGAAATATGTTGCTCTCTTTCTCGCATTCACACTACGAGGTTTTTTCTTTAATAATTACTAGGGCTAGAAGCAAGCAAACTGAATGTTCCTAACCCGTAGTCTTTGCACGTGTACGGAAGTTTAGCAACAACAGTACAGTCCGACTAATAAATTTGACACACACTGAATTTAATTACTCTAAAAAACAATGCAACAAAGCAGGATCATTACATATTGTGCAAATATTTATTTGCGGCGCAATTGGGTTCACATGTAGACACTACTGTTCTAAACAATGCACTGCACTTGTTTCCTGCAAGTTGTGACTGGCGCACCAATCGAGGTGCACACGTGCAAGTGCAAATAGCGCGATTGTTAAACTGCCATGACACTTAACTATTGGCGCCAAATTATGCGAGCTCTCAAATATTCGTGCAAGCAGAACATGCGTCAAGCAAACTCTTTAATTTACTTGCAAATAGAGGTTCACGCTGTCATGTTGGCACGCCAGTAACGACTGGTGCCAGCGAAACATGACCAGTGTAAAACCTCACTTTAGGCCTTGTACTTGAAACTGGTTGCAAGTGTCCGGGTGCCATTATGTTGATTATTTTAATAAGCTTTACTTGAAATATGTGTAGAGTTAAATATAGAGCTTATATAATGTATATGTTACACCTTATTAGTGAAACTGCCCATTTCACGAGTTGGCCAAATTCCTGTCCATGACGTGAAATGGACTCTTCTGTCAACACATTCACAAACCGGACGAAGATTTCATAAACTCCTGCACATTCAATGAACTGCAAATTGATGTCCTATCTACTAAAAGATAAACTGAAATTCGTTTTCAGATATTATATGTTAAGAACTATAAGCTAGCACTTACTAGCTAAGCCTAACCTTCCATTCTAAAACGATTAAAGGTTTGGACCAAACCTGTCCTTCGCTTTTCCACTTAACGGACCGGGAAAAAACCCGTCCAGTTCATGAACTGGGCTTTTTTTGGGAGCCAGTAGGGTACCCACGGAGGGGAGGGGGGCTGGAGCCCCCCTTACGTAGTTTGGGGATGCCCCAAGATCCACGCAGAGCCAAAGAGAAAATAAAATAGGGGGAGTGGGGGTTATGACACCGCCGTATAGACCTGGTCTAATATTGTTAAGCGTTTTACAACAAATCTAAGGATAAACATATCTACCTATTATATATATATATAATCGGTGATTTTTATGACAGTAGGCCTATGTTATGTCCAACCGAACTTTAATTTAGGCCTATTTATTTATTATTTTGTTAGATTATAACATTTATAATAGTAAAAATATAAATGATCAAACTAACAAATACCAATAAAGAACCTTAAAAAAAAGCTTCTAGGTGTATATAATGGTAAACAAATATTTGGCCACAGTGGTTAGGGGAACCTTCGCCCAAATCCCCTTTTCAGCCCCCCTTACTTCTCAATCCTGTGTACGCTACTGTTGGGAGCTGCCCAGTTAATGAACTAGCAAGTAATAATAATTTATGAACTGGACCAGTTTTTTTCGCCCGGTCCGTGAAATAAGCAAGCGAAGAAGCCAGTTCTCAGAAGGGGCAGAAATTTGTTCAATTCATGAAATAGGTAATTTCAATGGGGTGTAACATATAGGCCTACACTGGATATACTTGAACAAAAACAAAAAAAACAAAAACAATTTCAGCCCCCACCCCAGAGGAAATTCGTGCGAAAACCCCTGACTTGTGCTAAAGGTGATTGACAAACTCTATTTTGGTCCATCTTACACTGTCGCTCTCTTTCTCTCCTGAAGTCAAATTTAGATAAAACATATTAAATGGTGTTCAATTCTGCAAACACTTCTGATAAAACCAAGAACAGGAGGATGAGGGGGGAGGGCTTGTGATGAGAGCTAATTAAATTAAGAAACAACAGACAGGGGAGAGGGAAGGGTGAGCTGTAATATGTAATCACAATGTTTCTGGAAATCTCCCAATCACCAAGCCCTCTGCAACTCCAACAGCTATGAAGTGCTGAACTGGTTCTCAAAATGTTGATCACTAATACATCTTGGACATGAATCTGCCGCCCTGCCATAAAGGTGTCCAAACGAGTTTTTATTGAACGTTTGTAATTCATATTTCATTTTTACTCTTCAGGTAGAGAAAGTATTGCGATCTTAGAAAAAAATAAATCGAAATTGAGGTATGTGTACGTTTGGACTATAGAAATTTTTTCTGCAATTCCATCTGTCTATTTATGGGAATAGAGCTGAAATAGTTTTACCGATCATGAAAAAACTTGATATCTAGGGTTTTCATAAGGTTACCCCGAGGGGTTATTGAAATGATCTATCCAACCTTATATTAATTAAGCGTGAAAAAAGAAAAAAAACTTCGATTTTCTCAAAACAGGTACTAAAGATTTTGGTTAAATTTCGTGTCCAACCACTGATTAACACCATAGACCAAATGGAAAACTCAGTCCCCCAGCAAAAATGACTTTGAGGGTAGTTTACATAAGCGTATATTTTCACTTTTGAAAATATATCCACATCTATTTGAGATAAGTTAACTTATCAATGGAAAGTTGTAGTACTATTTAAAATAAAAATCCCAAGTGGAATTTTATTTTCCTAAAACAATTATTTTCTGAGATATTGACAAATATATTTTTAAAAATATTTTAGGAAATTGATTATGCTCTTTGGTGAATAGAGGTATTAACTTTTTCTTCAATATGTTTATGTAACAGTATATAATTATTCTATTTATGATCTTTGGCGGAGTGTTTCTGCAATAATGTGTATTATTTGGATTCACATATTTTACAAGTTTCAGTAAATACCTCCATTTTTAGGCAGTGGAGCGAGAAAGTCTGCTCGGTGAACCATAACTTACCATTTATTTCGTTGTATAAAACATTGATATTTTCTCGATTAATAAACTTTTGTTCTGATGAAAGATTTTTGGAGACCTTCCTAAACCTTTTTGTTTTGATTTAGTGCAACTTTAAAATAATTTGACAGTTTTTTTTATATTACAATATAAATATTAGAGAAGGTCCCAAACATTTTTAAAACAAAAGTTTATTAACCTTATTTAGAGAGCACACAAGATTTATTGGTGAAATAATAATAAAATTATTGAAAAACTAATCATTCAACAGTCCTTTGAACCACTCGAGCAAACCAAACACAACATACACTCAGGCACCTTTACCACTTTCACACCTTAGGGTGCTTTCTTTTAAAATAACAAGTCTCTTACATTTTCTAAAATTCATATTTTAATAACACTTTTCTGATTAATATTATTTTTCCATCATGTCCTACTGCCCGTTCGGTTCATTCGCATATATTAACTCTAATGGGTTAGGGATGAGAAAGGTAGAATTTAAAGGAAATTAAGGGCTACCATCATTTGCTTAGAAGGAGGGAAAAACTACCCTGAGTAAACCCAATCTGTGTTCGAACACCCATTTCCCCGCTACTGGCAGACCAGACCAGCCCCCCTTTACCTGTTGTTTCAACTACTCCCTTCCATTCCCCAAGTCACCCTCTAAAAACTAAGTGTAAGAATCTGACTGCATTTCTCTTAAGGACGGTGCCTACCTGTGACGTTACGACATGTTAAGATAGGATTTCTCATCTTAATGAATTTACGTTTTATTTAGTGAGTTTTTAAGATATATCGTTAAAACAGAAACCATAAATTCTTAAATGATTCTAAAAATAGTCCTACAGTGTCACACATTTATTATTTTTATCTTAAAATAGTTTTTTTTTGTAAACGTACTTCTTACAAGTAATCTACAACTTTGGCTATTTGACTTGCTCATAAAAATGTCCTGTAGGAGTCTTCCTGCTAAGAGGTAGATTAATAAAGTCCATGGTAGCATATGTCTATCTATCTTGAATAGGAAACAAGAAACAGGTGAAATTAAAAATCAAGTCAATGTTTTCAAGGAGCAAATAGCACAGTGAGTGTTTGAACTCATCAAAGGAAGAGGGGAAGTGTTATTAGCAGATAAACAAGAAAACTCGCAGGGTGAAATGCTCATTTTCATTCCCCTCTTTCTATTTTGTACAGTGGTGTCTAAGTGTGATAGTTCTCAGGGCGGTTTAGCAAGAACGTATAGTGAATTCTTAGTGGACCGATCGTGTGGTCCCGAGCACACTATCGCTCCACCTTTTAACCTCTGATGACGTAAGAAAACCCACCTTAGTGTCGACAAAGAATCCACTCAGTCAAATTCTTGCATACGGCCCTTAGCATACTTATGTGCGTCAAGTTAAGTAGCAACCTGCTTTGCAAAATATCATCTAATTTTCCAAGTAGGCAAAGTCGTTAAAGCTGCTTCCTTCAAATTGCCGTATGAATAATCTCATCTAACAGCAAGAAAAGCACAATATCTACTTTCACGCATTCATACGACAAGTAATTCTATCTGCAGCTGTCACCTTTGTTAGATATTGTCAATAACTATAAAATAATACAATAAAAATCTAAATGCTATCAATTTTGTTATAAGACATCTATGTGAATGTTTTAGAAGGCTGTTTCTATTAAAATCGAACCATATAGTTCCAATCCTCATGAGGAGCGGGTAACGAAAGAAGCTTATCAGCTATTCTGTCACTTTCAAGTTAATCCGACTGTGATGTATGTAACTTTAAATACCTTTATCTGCCTTATTGCCGGTCTCAGCACACAGATCACCCTTGTTTGGAGTCAAGTATTGCTGAAGAGAGAGAGAGAGAGAGAAAGAGAGAGAAAGAGAAAGAGAGAGAAAGAGAAAGAGAGAGAGAGCAAATCTACTGAAGTATATCTATTAAAAAAAACTCTCTTTTCCTTGTTTCTATGGGGAATAAGGTCTCGTACACATAGGAATGGGCGGCAATTTTTACATTATATATATATGTATTTATCATTTGATAAATCGCAAGGCATATATTAAAAGCTACGATATATCGATAAAACTATATCCATATCTTGGTTGTTAACGATATTTTGAATTAAATTGGTCCGGGTGAACTGGAATGTCAGTGTTAAGTTCATCGCTCACTAAGCCGCGCCGCGTGGAACCACCTTGTAGAATTTCTGTGCCGGAACCCTCGAGGTTTCTAGAGAAGAATTATTTCCTTTCGGTGAGTCGCGGCGCGCCTGAGGGGACGGGGGTGGTGGGGAGGAATATGGTATCGTGTCTTTCAGACACTATTCGTATGCGTTGGATTAGTGCCGGCACGTCTAGAACTTCAACACATGATTTTTTTTTGATTTTTTTAGCACCGCGTCTTACTACTTATTCGGTTATACGCTTATATCCTGATTACGATAGTGGGTTTGGAATTCGTAAGGTTGAATTCAGAGGAAGTGAACCCGCTTTTTCGTGGGGGACAGTAGAAAACATTTAAGAAAAAACACCCCCACTTCACCCGAGCGAGATTCGAACCTCGATCTCCCCATCCTCGGCAGTCTAGCTCAACACGAAACGAGTGCGTTAGCAAACTACGCCACATGATGTTGTGGGTTGTGAGGGTTTTGTATTTTATTCTTACTTTTTTCTTTTTAGCACCGCGTCTTACCACCCATTCGGGTTGTACGCACTTACGCTAATGTGCAATGGTAGGGTGATTGTGAGATGAAATGGAGGACCTACTGTTTAACGTGGAATCCGAACCATGGTGGAGGCCTGGCATTCCTCACATTCACAAGTTGTGATTAATACACGTCTTGTCAGAGGTGAAGGAAGGGTTTGGCTATCAGATAAATCTTTGCCGGGACCGAGGATTGAACCCCACACCCCCAGCACAAAAATCTGACACCTTACCCCTAGAGCGCCAGGTCACCCATGATTACACTAATGGATTAAGGATTAGGAAGGTTTAATTTAGAGGAAATGCACCCGAATTTGCGTGTAGGGAGGGCCATTTAGGAAAAAACCACCCATAGTGTATCCGACCGGAATCGAACTCCAATCACACCGTTTTTGGTAATCTAGTCCAACACCCAACACGAGAGTAGCATGTTAGACCACGCGACCACCAAAGCGGATTAATCTTACTGTTGATTTTGATAAGTAAAATGCACACTAGATTGAAGTATAATTTTATATAACTACCAGCGAAGCCGAAAAGCATGTTTTCATTGTGTTTTTCCTAGTAATTTAATTAATTATAAATAGAGGAGGAAAGTGATAAAAAGAAGGTAAATATTTACTATAATATTTCGACCAAATTAAATCTATTAACTTAAAAAAAACTACCTTAGCTAAAAATAATCATCACTTTTTAAACCAGATAGGCCTACTGTTTGTTATGTGCAAATGAATTCGGCCATTTAAACTGAGTTTAAATTACTCTACACAACTTGATGTAGAATCTATTAGTTTATTAGATTCTCAGAATGAACCTCTACAATACTCCCCATATACTTGAAACTTTCTACTCTCTTCAACTAATCCCCTCTCGCTGTCACACCAATTGTATACCCGTCCTCCTTTTTCATGATCATCGTCTCACTCTTCCTTACATTAAACATCATTACCTACCACTCCACCTGTTCTTCCCAAACCTACAGCTGCTCATGTAATTCTTCCTCCTAACTACCCCACACCATCAGGTCATCTGCAAACACCATTACTTTCATCTTTTTCTCCCTAATTCCTGTTTTAACTTTTTAAATTGATTTTTGTCATGTAATTATAGTTGCAAAATGGAATTGCCTGAAATAAGTTTTTTCCTGCATAGATTTAAATGAAAAAAAATACCCACCCCCGCCCACCTCATGCTCCCTACCAAAGTTCCGGATGTCCCCCAGTGTGCATAGCTTACATTTGATGGTCCTCCATCACCAAAACCTTGATAGATTCTGGTTTAGATATAATGTTCCACGTTAACTGTAAAATACCTGAACCAATTTTAACGGAATATGGCAAGGACATTCTTCAAGCCTATGTGCTGGGGGTCCGGGGTTCAATCCTCAGTCCCAGCACCCTGTTTAACCTTAAAATAGAGACGTTTACTAAATACTAGTAAAATTTAATAAACAAAATCATATACTCCGTTGCAGAAACACTCCGCCAAAGAGCATTATCATACTGTTATATAAATATTGAGAAAAGAGGAGCATCGTTGTCCACCAAAGAATATAAGAATTAAATTCATTTACAAAGATCAGAATTAAAAAGTACATGTTTTTGTTTACAGCTCAGAAACTACTGGGTTTATAAACAATATTCCAGTTTAAAATATTTTTTATCTTAAGATTATTACAACTTAACAATGAAGTTATTTTGCATCTCAAATAGTTGCGGATACATGCTCGAAATTGGAAATTTCCACTTCTATAAAGTGCCCTTAAAGTCATTTTCATGGGAAAGCGAGAGTTGAGATTTTTGTATGTTGTATTACAATGCCTAGATAGAAAATTTAATCAAAATCGTTAGAGGGTACTTTTAGACAATCTGTTTTATCTCTTTTTGCCCTTTAGTAAACTTCTTTAATTTTAGGGTTAACTATATAATTCCAAAAACCCCTCAGAAAACCCTATGAAAACACTAGATACCAAGGTTTAGCCCAAATTAAATATGTTGATATAATAGTTTCAGTTATTAACCACCAGATAAAACCATTCTCCAAAATATCTAAAAATAGATAATAATAATAATAATAATAATAATAATAATAATTAATATATAGGTAATAATAATTAAGTCTTTTTTTTACAATTCTCTCTTAGATATAAACATGCTTATTTATTCCTGTAGTCGTAGTTATATCATTTTAAAATAAGCATTAAAACAGCAATATTTAACCATATAAACACAGGTGATCCTACAGTGACTGCCATTAAGTTGCTTTGAGACATCTAACGGCTAAGTTTAGAACTACTTTCTAGCCTATTGGATATAGCTGCCATCTGAGGGAGGAATGCAAACTAAGAAGTAAATTATAACCTATCAACTCCGTTTAAACTTCAATGGATGGCCAATAACTATATGATTTATCCTATCACCTTCCAGATTGATGTATTCACTTCAATATTAATATTAAATTGTTCATAATATATTTAATTGTACAAGTATCACTACTTATTACTAGGCTACTTAAATACTCTTTGCCCAACCATCCCCCTCAGCATAACTAAGTTTACTGTAAGTATCGCATTGAAATCATTTAAGTATAAACCATCAAATATATCTTTAGCGGGCTGTCTTAGAATTTTAAGGTAAATAACGAACATATGTGACATTTATTGTAGCCTACTTTGATTTGAGTGAAATTACTTTTTTTTTGTTGGATGCACCGTTTTGAAATAATTTGTTAAAACTGAAAATGTTCACAATGTTTTCAATAAGGTGACCTTAAATTAGATTGAATCAAAGGGGATTTTGGATATGGTTCTCTGCAGTGTAGGAAATTTCGTTTAATACAATAAACGCTTTTATAGCATTTTATTCCGGGTCAGGGAGAATTTTTACATTTTTCTAATGGCTTAAATAACTTTTATAAATATTATAGCACACGTATTATTTTAAGGATCAATAATGATACAAACTTAATATATTATGACTTATGAGTGCTATTTACTTCACTGGTTAGTTAATAATAGCTGTATTATTATTATTATTATTAGCACCGCGTCTTACTACCCGTTCGGGTTATACGCACTTACGCTAATGTGCAATGGTAGGGTGATTGTGAGATGAAATGAAGGACCTACAGTTTAACGTGGAATCCGAACCACGGTGGAGGCCTGGCATTCCTCACATTCACAAGTTGTGATTAATACACAACTTGTCAGAGGTGAAGGAAGGGTTTGGCATTCCGATAAATCTGTGCCGGGACCGGGGATTGAACCCCAGACCCCCAGCACAGAAGTCTGACACCTTACTCCTAGACCACCAGGTCACCCAATAGTAGCTGCTTATTATTATTTTGACAAAACATTCTATAACGAGCTAAGTCCGAAAACATTACCTGGGTGCTTGAGGTAAAAAAAGAATAAAGGAATATCTTTTATAAATCGATCTAATTAGGTTAGATAAAATGCTTCATTATTGACCTTAGCATTGGCTCATTTCAATTTATATTTATATTGTTTATAATGGATATTTATCGACCGAAAACAATTGGCCAGTTCAGGTTAAATCACGCTAAGGTGTAGTGAGGTTAGTACTTCCTAAACGGTTTGTCCCTAGCTGACGCCCAGCTTGCTGGTAAAGAATTGATCTTTGTTTCAATTCCCCTAGTATGATTTTAGCACCGCATCTTACTATCCATTCGAGTTATACTTATGTATCAATTACGTGAGTGGGTCAGGGTTAAGGAGGGTCACATTTAGAGTAAGTGTACCCACATTTGTGGAGAGATAGAGAGTGGGAAACCATTTAGGAAAAAACGTCCACAGTACACCCGACCGGGATCAAACCATGATCTCCCGTCGTTGGCAGTCTGGTCTATTGTGAGAGTAGCGCCTTCAACCATGCAGCCACTGAGGCGGATTCCTAGTAAGTAAAGAAAATAACTTTGTTTCAATCACTCAATTAAGTATAGAAAATAAATCTCCTTCAATCCCCCAACTAAGTAAATAAAATAAGAGTGGGGTGGTATTAAACACTTTTTATGTGAGAGATTGTTGGATTGGGCATCGTAGATTCTACTGGAAGGAAATGTAAGCAAGTGGATTGGGTACTTCATAGTATAATGTAGCAGATTATGGTTCAGTACAAGTCATTTAGTTGAACGTTAGCCACTCAAAAAAGTATATCCAAGGTAAAACTAGTTTTTAGTAAGAGTGAGCAAGGTAAGGTTAGTTCAAGTTAAGTTAGGCTAGATTAGGTTGGGCTCAAACTACCTTGAAAGGAAAATGTTGGTGGTAGCCTCGGGTCTTTAACAGTGTCCATTCTACCTATGCTCCTAATAACTGTTTCAACTCCTCTAATTAAGTACGGAAAATAGCTCTCTTTCAATCCCCATATTAAATAAAGAAAATAAATTAGCTCTAATCCCTCTATTAAATAAATAAAAGAAATAGGTTTGAAACCCCCAAATTAATTAAACAAGAAACTCTGTTTAAATCCCCCTATTAAATAAAGAAAAAACTCTGTTTAAATCCCCCGATTAAATAAAGAAAATAACTTTGTTACAATCCCCCGATTAAGTAAAGAAAATAACTCTCTTTCAATAACCCTACTAAATAAACAAGATATCTATGTTTAAATATATTAAAGAAAGAACTCTGTTTCAATCCCCCCCATAATATATTAAATAAATAAATCTGAATTCTCTTATTGTATTTTAAAAATGGGATTTATTTAAATCTACTTACCCCGATTGTTCCACAACACTAGGTTCTGGAACTGAATGTTCCCCTATGTGGTAATTATATTTTTGTATTAGCTATTTCCCATATTATAGGCCACATAAGGGAGAACAAATCTTTTTGATAATTTTAACGTCTAAGTAGTAGAGACAAATAATACTTTTTATCCATTAAGTTGGCACGTTCTTCTTGGTGTTACGATATAATCGCTTTTAAGCGTATTAAGATAGTTATGTTCTTTTTTCAAGTTAATTTATCTTTCTAGAAATAAAATGCTTACTAAATGATGAAATAATACTGGCTTTAAAATTCAAGAAGGTTTAATCTCAGTTATTCTAGAAGCTTGCCAATAATATTATTTTAATCTTTATAAATACCATTTACAATAAATAAATTACTGTAGATTAGGGTCTATGCAATACTTACTACTAGAATAATTGAATTGATTATCACAACTTAGGCTAAGAATGGAATACCCTCTTGGTAGTTATCACAGTGCTAGGTCAATATATTATGGTTTCAAACTGAATTTATTAAACGTCCTACTGTTTTAACTAAACTTTCATACTTAAACCCAACATCTGTTATTATTAATTAATTTACACTTCCAATTTACAAACTTTTCAAAGTTTATACCACTGACGGCTAATTATAATGTTTGTTTTAATTGCTAAGTAGAGTAATTATATTCAGTTGCCGGCGGCAATTTAGTCAATTTATCGCTCTATGGAGCGCAGTCTATTCTTCCTTCTTTATACTAAAGATGTTTCCCAGTTTCTCCACTTGGAACGTTAGTTGTGCTTCAGCTTGTTGATAGCGACATCTTGATTGTAGCATTTAAATCAATACATTTTCACATTCACGTATTACTTGTTTTGAATAGGAAAGAACTCTGCCGACTAAGTCTTTGCCATCTTTGACGTCGTAGAAGCAGACATTGAAACGGCGACTGGTCTAGTAGTGCCGGGATCACGATCAACGTTTACTTAACGTAACGTAACGTAACACAAAATAAAGGTTTTCCTCGTGTATTTAAATGGAAGCCATCACACTGCAGTATATTTGACGTTAACTTAACATAAGAGTTTTCCAGGAGAAAACCTTCACGAACGTATGTAAGTTCCGTCACGATGAATTTGACCTGGATCTATTTGCTAGAAGGCATATAAGATTTCTATCGCCATGTTTGTTTACCTATCTTTTGTGCCATGGCTAAATTACTTCACAAGAGATCCAATTAACTAAAGGTTTTGATCAATCCTTCACGAGATCATTAATAATGTATTTAACAGAAATGTTTAGAATTAACGGATTTAAGTATTGCGCTGCTCAATCTTCCAAAACTGGGAGGATCACATGGGAGTGTATCAAGAGGAAACCTAAGTCAAATTTTAGTAAAAAAATCTGTGGCGTGCACTGCTGTTAGAATGCCACTATCACGCTTAGCTACAGTAGCCCCATGGCTTCTTTGGTGCTGAATGATAGCTCACAGCTGACAGCTGACGGCTTTGAAAAGTTACCAGACCAAATTATGTATCCCTACGCCGAACCATATGATCTGCAAAAACATGTGTTTAGCAGCTGTTACTTCTGACAGTCAAAATTTAGGTATATACCTAAATGTTGACTGTCAGAAGTCAGCTGTGAACTGTCAGTCAGCACCAAAGAAGCAGATATATACGGAAGATATTATCGTTCAAACAAATAAAATAATCAGAAGCGAGACTGGTTTACTTAAAGACGATTTTGACGACACTGCGACGACAGATATAGCAATAATCCATCAAAAATATACATGCCCCATGAGCTTCATCGTTTCAATCTAAACAAGAGTTGATGGCCGCGCTTGGACTCAGAGACATAAAAACTAACAAAGTTGATATTTTTTCTTATCTAGTAATGTTGGTAATGGTATCGCAATTTATTCTTGCAAAAGAAACTTGGAAGTTCTATGTGGAGTAGAGATGGAGCTCATGGATGACACAGTTCAAAGATTGCCTTAAGAACTACATGCAGTTATTTACACTATAGGGTTTAAGAAATTATCAGTTTATCACAATAATCCTCTTGATTATGCTCTTCTGCCAGACCAAGGTGAGGGAACATGTTAATTCTTATTCAAATAAGTTAAAAACTTATATGAGTGTCACGAACATATTTCTGAGCGCCGTCAAGCAGTCATCACTTGTGGAATTGCTATTTATTTATAAGCTCATGCAACTTGAGCAGATTTAAACAGTATTGCCTGCAAGTTTCATTTAGGGCAAGCGTGGTGCTTGAAACTCACCAAATAAAGATGAAGCAAAGTGTTTGTACTTACATATCTGGACGAGAAGGAAGTGGACAGTTCTTTCACAGAAGACTTCATGTCTTATGAACCTCAAAACAAAGCCAAGGTGCGACAGTTCATGATCTAAAATTATGTTGATCATGATTAGCATTTTTCAACTGATGTCTGGGCTGAACAGTAATCAGACTGTCAACGAGCATTGCTGTGAATCAGTTCATTCTCAGTTCCCGGCTTCGTTCTACCAACCTCATCATAATATATAATTCACCCACGACGAGAACTGTAAAACAACCCTTCTCCCAGCTCAATCCTTCCTATCGTTTATCTATGCCCAGCTCTCTATATATTCGTCGTACCAAACCACTCAATAAAAACTATTAAGCTGTTATTAGTTTTAACCAAAGAGAAATATTTTATCTACCGATATACAACTATGATATTATCCAAATCATGGTTTCCATGGTGATGTAAACAAAGAATGATTATACAGATGAGTCTCATAAAGAGAGAAAAAGAGTGAGAGATTTAGATAATGTGAGTGTGAGTGGTGAGTGGTTGTGTGAGTGTGAGGGTGAGTGGTGAGTGTATGTGATTGTGTAAGTGTGCGAGTGAGCGTAAGAATGAGATTGTTAATGTTAGAGAGTGAGTTAGAGAGAAATTTAGTGTTAAAGAGAGAGTGTGAGCAAGTGAGTGTTAGCGAGTGATAGTGAGAGATAGGGTGTGAGAGGGATATATTGGGAAAGCCAGAGTGAGTGTGAGTCAAAATATGCGATAGAGAGGGTGTGAGAGAGAAGTGAGAGAATGTGTATGTGAAAGAGAGAGTGTATATGAGAGAGAGTGTATGTTAGAGAAAGTGTATGTGAGGTAAATTATGTGTGAGAGAGTGTATATGAGAGAGTGTATATGAGAGAGTGTGTGTGAAAGAGATTGTATGTGAGTGATATTGTATGTGAGAGATATTGTATGTAAGAGAGTGTAGGTGAGAAAGAGTGTATGTAAGAGAGTATATGTGAGAGAAAGTGTATGTGAGAAATAGTGTATGAGAGATAGTGAGAGTGTGACTGAGACAGTGTATGTTTGTGAGTGTGTGTTTTTGTATGAGTGTGTGAGGGTGTGAGAGAAAGTGTGCATGAGAGAAAGTGTGTGTGCGGGAGTGTATGTGAAAGAAAGTTTGTGTGAAAGTGTGTGTAGAAGAAAGTGTGTGTTAAATAGATTGTGTGAAATAGTGTGTGTGTTAGAAAGTCTCTGTAAGAGGGTGTTTGAGAGAAAGTGTTTGAGAGAAAGTGTGTTTGAGAGAAAGTGTGTGTGAGAGAAAGTGCGTGTGAGAGAAAGTGCGTGCATGATAGATTGTGTGATAGAGAAAGTGTGTGAGAAATAGTGTGAGAGAGAAAGTGGGATTGAAAGAGAGTGTATGATAAATTGTGTGATAGAGAAAGTGTGTGTGAGAAATAGTGTGAAAGAGAAAGTGGGAGGGGAAGAAAGTGTATGAAAGAAGGTGTGCTGGGTTAAAAATATTCAACTCACCCCAATCAAATCAAAACAACTTGACTAAAATACATTATTCCAACAACTTCTAATTTTGTCTTAAACTCACCATATTTTCTATGTTTACCATCTCGCTAACCGTGGACGTCCTACACCCTCATAGTCTACGCAAGAAAAGGAGAGAGAGAGAATGGGACCCTTCGAGAACCGATGGATGTTTCGGAAGTCTTATCACAAGCGCACTAAACCATCGACGTTTCTACTGTCTCGAACCACCTGGACAGTTCGAAGGAGGCGGAGCTACGTTCCTTTCCTCACCCCTCTAAGGCCCGTTTACACTGACGTTCTGACCTGTAAGTTTTGGAACGCCTCGCCAGGGTTTGGAGCGAACGCTCCTAGAGCGTGCTGCAAAAGAAACTAACGCTCCAAGCCGGCATATCGGGATTGTAGGTCTGGAGTGTACCATCTAAGTGCAAAATTAAAAGGGTTTGGAGTGGCACGTGGAATTACCACCAAGTTGGAAGTGTTTCATGACGTGCCAACGTTTATTTAGTTACCCACGAAAAGATCTACCTGTACCTACTCAGTTCATAATTATACTATGTCTACAAGAAAAACGCTGAGGGCTCGTGCAATAGCTTGTGCTGCGCTCTATGTGTTTTTCAACGCAGAAGAAAATAAAACCATTTTTAAAAAATTGGTAAAACAATGAAGTCAAGAAAGAGATCGGTATGGACCTATGCCACTTTTGAGAGAACCTCGAGAAAATGATCCTGAAGATTTCAAAAATTATTTATATTCTTAAGAATTATATATATACATATTCTTACTATTGGAAAAATGAAATTGAACATAATATCCCGTATTATTAAAAAAAAATACATGCAATTAAAGTTGTTCTTATTCATTATAAAAATCAAACTACTTATCCTATATCAAAAAATGGAGAACTGCTTTCGTAAAATTGTATATAATTATTACTGCAGTTTGAATTTTCTACACTGAGATTATGTGGCATTTCACTAGGCGTGGAAGAATTTGAATATCCAATCTAATCCGCACTGACAAACATTTATAGATTTCATGTTTATTTCAATTCCACTGCCTTTCTTTTCGTATATTTTGGTGTTGCAAAAATGTCTTTATTGATTGGTACTTCGCCAGAGTTCAGAAATGTTTTTTATATTTTTTTCAATTTTCTAAAAGCAAGAAAGAATGATTACATATAGCGCAACGGTTTGAGGAAAAATGGAATTTTATAAATTGTGGAGGAGCTCTCGATGGAAAACACATTCGCATAGTCCAACCTCCAAACACCGGGGCACAGTACTATAATTACAATTTTTTTTTACAGAGATGAAGCCTTTTCTAAGTACAAACCTCTTAAAAGCTCTTCCTCGGAAAGACATAGCCTATGTATGGCGCATTTTCAATTATAGATTATCTAGAGCAAGGAATGTTTCTGAAAATGCTTTTGGGCTTATAACTAGTAGATTTAGAATTTTAAATACATGTATAAATACTATCCCAGAGAAAGTTAAAATTATCTTGTTGGCAATATGTGTTTTGTATAATTGTTTAACAAAACGATTTTCAACTTATGTGACACCATTAACATATGACAGAGATAATAATATCAAGACAGATACAATACTGGATGGCTGGCGTACATAACTAAATGATTTACAGAATGCAACAGCTAAGGCCAAGAAATGTAGATGCAGAGGCTGTACAGAACCGAAATAACTATATCATATATTTCAATAACGATGGTAGTGTACCTTGGCAAGATGATATGGTAAAAAGTGGTGTATAATTTATAGAAAGAATAAAATCAAAGTATTAAAATTACTTACTTTTTCCACTTTCCTCACAACAAGCTTCCTGACTGATTTCCTGCCCGATAGCAGTTTCAGCATCCTGTCCCGACAAATTATCTTCTGTATTAATATTACTAAGACTGTCTGTTGGTTCTTCTTGGTCTTTAGTAAACAATAGTAAATCAAAATACCAAAGGCTTGGTTTGTGTACATCTTCTTCAGCAGAACCACTCCTTTTTGATTCAATTTTTTTTTTAGTTCATTGCGAAAAGAACTGCGTATCACTTGAAATTATTTTCAGAACGAAGTCTTTGTTTGCGTCTTGACAAACCTAATTTTGACAAAAAGCTATTAATTTCTCGTATGCCCAGTTCCTTATATTTCTGTTCTTGTAGTCATCACACTTAATTTTCCATAAGCATGGACAACTTTTGTATAATTCAATAAACTTCTCTATATTATCTCTTGACCAGGACATTTTTTAAAAACTTAAGAAGTAGCACGAGAACTCTATAAACAGCACGTGAAGTGTCAAATAAGATATGAGAGTGGCTGTGTGAATGTGATGAAAGTTCAGCCCTGCAGTTCAAACAAGTGAGTCGAGAACGCGCTCCACGTATGTCCTTGAACTGAGCATCTAGACCAGTGGTTCCCAACCTTTTGTGGCCCATCTCCCCTTTCTGGAGGTTGACTAACACCTATCGCCCCCTTTTCATTTTCATTGTATGCCTAATTTTAATTTGAAGTAAAGTGTAAATAATAAAGCAGTTTTATTATTTTAAACAATTTTACTACCGTATATAAAAACAACCAAAGCAGTTTTATCCGGTAACTCTTAAATAAAATAGAAAAAAAATTAAAATGTACATTTTTTACAGATTTTTTTAAGAACAAAGAAGTGAAATAATTAACTAAGATCATTGACGTACATTTAAAAAACAGGAGTACATGTTTTCATTTTTAAATTGGAATCTGGAAAAAATTAAGAAAGTTGACAGTTAAAATTTGAAAAAATAAATGAAAGTTTGAAAACTTTGTTATTGTTTTATTTTACCTTTTCAATGGCTGCCTTGTGCTTGGTGGATTTCAGTTAAAGCTTGAATATCCGGCTTTATGTTCGTCAAGTTCAGGCGCAAGTCTCCTTTGAGGCTAATGTCCAACTTATTTCTTTGTTTTGTGAGGAGCTGGACAACAGAACTAAATCCTTTTTCAACTAAATATGTTGACGGGAACGAGATGAGAAGTGGTTCAGTTTTTCCCCACAGTTGTGGATAAGTGTCCATAAGCTTCACCCAGACTAACTCGTAACCGCTCTGCTTGAAAATGATTTTCGCCTCACAGTCATACTTCAGATCTAGAAACTCTGTCTGCAAAGAGTTATCAAGCTTATCCACAGCTTCAAACGAGAATGGATCTAGAATCCAATCCGGAATTTGTAACTTGGTCAAATCTTCAAATCTTGATTCCATGTCAGTTTTTAACTGGTCAAGGTGATCAGTAAAAATTAGGATTTTGTCTTCTGGGAGTTCAGGAGTCTCGTTATCTGACACTGAACACTTTTTAAGGGTCGGAAACTGAATCAGCTCTTTACGGCCAATATTTACCTTGTGAATATCAAACTTGGCGATGAATGATGAAATAATTCCTTTGGCCTTGATAAGGTTCATCTTGTTTCCTTGAAGCCTTATATTGACTTCGTTCATTTTTTCAAAAATATCTGTAAGGTACGCAAGTTCCAACTTGCGTTGCTTCAAATTCTCACTTAAAACAGGATCAGACGTGTCGAGAAACTCAGTAACCGTGTCAAATAATTCGAAGAAACGGCGCAAACAGTTTCCTTTGGAAAGCCACCTCACGGCCGTATGTAGAAGCAAGCGTTCGAATTCCTCATCATTTTCATGGCAAAGTTGTCAGAACAGACGGTCATTGAGGGAATTAGCTTTAATCTTGTTGACACCAGTAATAACCAGTTGTAGGGTTTCATGCAGGACACCACTCAATTTTTTCGCAGCTAAGTGTTGACGATGAATGACACAGTGAATAGTGATGACCTCTGGCACTTCTTTCTTAAGGTGGGCTAGAAACCCAGCATGACGACCTGACATGGCAGGAGCACCGTCTGTTGCGCAAGCGCTCACGTTTGTTAGGGGAATCTCTTTTTCCTCAAAATAATCTTGCACCACTTTAAAAATCGACGATCCCTTCGTATCAGTGATCAAAGTTCTAGCAAACAACATTTCCTCGGTAATTTCCTTTTGTTCATTGATAAACCTCACATAAGCTAATAAAATTGCTTTGTTATCAATCACAGTTGATTCATCAATCTGCAATGCAAATTTACTTTTTTTCAACAAATTGGTGAGTTTGGATTCAACGTCCGTGGCCATTTCGTCAATTCGCCTGGAAACAGTATTGTTGCTCAAAGGAACCGATTGACTTATCTTATTACTAGGGCCCTCGCCTAGCATGATTTCAACAATTTTTTTGGTAGCCGGTAAAACAAGAGTTTCGCCAATTGTGTGAGGTTTACCACATTTAGCGATCAATAAAGACACCTCGTAAGAAGCAAGAAGACCTTTGTCAAGATCGGTTGCTCGTTTTTTAAATAATTCACTCACATTAGGCCGTTTATCAGCTTTAGCTTTGAGGTGTTGAAAATAACTAAGTTCTTTACTCACTTTATCACTGTGTACTCTTGATAAATGATCTTTCATTCGCGAAGACTTCATGGCTTCATTACTAGTAAATGTTTTATCGCACAAAAGACAATGTGGAAACTGCACATTTTGCGGTGACGCGATAAAACAGAATTTTAAATACTCAGCTGAGTATGGACAACACTTACTTCTTTTTTGAATCCATTGTGCATGAACTTCTACACTTCAAAACAAACGCACAAAAACAGAAAAGACACGCACAAAAACAGAAAAGACACGCACAAAAACTGATGGTGAGGCAGACAAAGGCTAGTGAAGACTGAAGACGAATGTAGGTCAATGGCAAGTGTGTTGTGATGGCAGGAGGGGGAGGGGGTTGAGTCACCAGTCAGCCGCGCTGAGCAACAACAGGTGGGGACTGTGGAGAGGGGTGAGTACAGTGAACTCGCTGGCTGAGAATAGCCAGTGACTCGTGCTACCCAGCAACTTCTACTGTACAGAACTATTTTAATTTTTCCCCCTTTGAATACTCATTGCCCCCAAATCGCCCCCCACTTATTTATTGCCCCCCTGATAACCCAAATCGCCCACTTGGGGGCGATCGCCCCCAGGTTGGGAACCACTGATCTAGACGCACAGATTTGGCGTGCGCGCTCGGAGCGTACGCTTAAAAACCGTCAAAAAGAACGTCAGTGTAAACGAGCCTGTTCGTGTTCGCTTAAAATATGTTGCTCCAACAAATGAACAAACACTCTACGCCTAGTCTTCGCTTGGAGAAGATATCACGGAGCTGGTCGACCGGCTGTTCACCTATTAGACCAACCTATCGGGAAAGGTTAGTCTCACCTACAAGACGCACAAGGCACACCACCAAGAATTAAAGGATGCGTAACTAGCATCTGAAGCCCGTGTCCGGGTTAATAATTTATGACAATTTGGTTTGTTGTTATATCATGTATGTTTAGCTTGTAATCATTTAATAAACACTGTTTTGGGTGTTACATTTTGTCCAGTACTATTTATTGTTACTTCACGTAGGGTTAACTTATAATCAATTAATAAGCTCCATTTTTGGGTTTTACAGTTTGTTCAATACGGTTTATTGTTATATAACGTAGGTCTAACTAATAATCATTTAATAAACCTTAATTTTTAGCGTTACAGTCTTTTCAGTACCGTTTATGGTTATAACATGTAGGGTAACTTGTAACCAATTAGTAAATTTCGTGTTCGGGCAATGTTTATAAAGTACATGCTAAGCATAGAAACTTATGACTAGCTTGATAAATGCATTTATCTTAGTAATGTTCCTACCAGCTGTACTGTGTCTCTTTTCGCGCATCATTAGTTACTTACTGAAAAGAGATATTTACTTAAATGATTTCGGTCTAATATTTTACAAGTGCCTAAGTTCTGCTTGGTGCTCTGTTTCACTTTGTAGCCTAACTGTGTTGCCTTGAGCAAACATAAACTTAGAGTAATACCTGGGAGTTACATGTGTAAGTTAAGGTCAATTTATCATAGCCCATACAGCTATTCCCTCGTAAGTTTATGTTAGTATAAATGCCACTAGATTATTTTTCTTTAGTAGTGGGGCAATCCCCCCCGATGTTCGATCACCGATCACTGTGAACTTATGTTGGAGTGGCTGGCATCCTTGATAATGTTTCCTCGTCTTCAAACATTTGGATTGTTTCTAATATATTTATCTGGTTAGTGTCTCTAACCATGCTGCACCTGTTACTATCGGCCTCTCCTAACTAGGGATTTGGCTACCCGTTTGACTTGTTGCTTTTTATTGTTGCATGGATGATATTTATAAACAAACTGCTAGCTTGGTTTAGGTTTGACACTAATTGCAGAGGTCAATGTGATGATATTTTTTGTGTACACTGTAAACAAACTGTGGATCATTCCATATCTCACTAATGTTTTGTGTACTCGAGGCTCCTGTGCCTACCAGATGTCCTATAATAATTGATTGAGAAAACTAAGCTCACTTTTATTAATTATTAACTTTTCGTAATGCTTTCATTAATAGATCATTCAAATGTATTTACACTTAAACTTATTTCTGCAACTTGTATATTTGCTCCGATCTTCCTTCCCGTAACTATTTGAACCACGAGAGAGAGTGGTTACATGCATATCAGTGTGTTACACCTTGCTAGTAGGAAGAGACAGTGCAAAGGTATGTACAAACATTGTGTGATAGAGAGAGAGAGAGACTGTCTGTAAGAGAGTGTGTGGGAGAGAGTAAGTGTTTGAGAGAGATTACGTGTGATAGAGTGAGAGAGAATAAGTGTGTGTGAGAAAGAATAAGTGTGTGAGAGCGATTAAGTGTGTGAGAGAGATTAAGTGTGTGAGAGAGATTAAGTGTGTGTGAGAGAGAATAAGTGGGTGTGAGAGAGAATAAGTGTGTGATAGAGAATAAGTGTGTGAGAGAGATTAAGTGTGTGGGAGATAGTAGATGGGTTACAAAATTTACTCTTCTTTTAGCAATGAGTCTTACTACCCATTCGGGTTAAACTTTTATTAATTTTTCTATTTGTTTGAGGTATTTAACGTGCACTTTCTAAACCAACTGATTATATCGGCACCTCAAGAATTTAAATAAGCGAGAGTGAAAGGGCCTACTAGTTTATGCCGGGAAAGGTATTTTCACATAACTTCCAGGGTTCTTTTACCTGCCACAATCAACATGGGTACGACGGCTTTACTTCTCCTCCGAAAGAAGTTGTGCTACATATTTTTTTCACTCAAGAAACATCATATTGAGAATAACCATACCGTTGAAAGTATATACACAAAGGTCTACAGTGAGAATTATCTCCCGCGCAAAAACATAATATATTACAAGTGAGTTTAACAACGCAAGTACGGTGACCTGGTGGTCTAGAGGTAAGGTGTCTGAATCTGTGCTGGGGTCCGAGGTTCAATCCTCGGTCCCGGCACACATCTATCTGATTGCCAAACCCTTCCTTCACTTCTGACAAAACGTGTATTAATCACAATTTGTGAATGTGTGGAATGCCAGACATCCACCGTGGTTCGGATTCCACGTTAAACTGTAGGTCCTCCATTTCATCTCACAATCACCCTACCATTACACATTAGCTATCCCACGTTAAACTGTAGGTCCTCCATTTCATCTCACAATCACCCTACCATTACACATTAGCGTAAGTGCGTACAACCCCAACGGGTAGTAAGACGCGGTGCTAATAATAATAACAACGCAAGTATTTTTTTAATGCTAGTATTTGTATAGCAAATATGGATTTATGGGAGATTCTCCCATTTAGCTAACTATGAGAGATCAACCTTTCTAAAGAAATATGTTAGCTACTTCTAGTTTTGACGTTTGTTTTGTGTACTGTGAACGTAACATTATTTCTTAAATAATTTGGTTTCAATCTAGTTTTAAAATGGAAGGAAAAGAATTGAAACATATTTATGGTTGAGAGTGTCATTACAAACTCTATTGTGTCATATACACACAAATCAGCGATTAATATAATATTTAAAAAACATCTATATCATAGGCTGGAGCTAAACTATAAGGAGGTAGCTTAAAAGGTAATATTAGTTTATATAATATTTCAGTCTCTCATTCTTCAAAATAATAGCTATCTATGCCCATGAATAACCAGGATTAGTTTTTTTTTGAAACAATTATTCTGTCAATATCCGAATTTTTTTTGTATAACAACTGTAACAAATTCTAATCCTCTAAATGTTGCCACATTAACGTTTTATGCGTTCTCACTAGCGCTATTGACGGAGAAACACGGTGTATATCTAGCCAGCGTGAGGAGCCTTTTGGGACACTTAAGTGCCAGACTTAAATGATTATTGAAATGTTATTATTTGTAATTACTTCTTTAAACAAAGAATAAGCTTCAAGAGAAACCAATATGGCCAATTAACTTGGTGGTGGAGAAACCAGAGACCTTCAGTCTGACCATCTTATTACAGAATTATATTGTACGAGGAAAAAAATAAAATGGCATTACATTTTTCTTTGGGCGCAACTCGCGTTGGTTTACATTAATTGTTTTCATGTTCTTTTATTTTGTCTCACTCTAACATGATTTTTTCTGACCTTTCACATAAAATTATTCAGACAATTTTTCTTCTTCTTCTTCTTAGTTCTTGTTATATTAATTTCTATTCCAAGGTTAAAATAAGTCTCACAATAGCTAGTGAGTAATTTATCAATGTTCTATTTGTATGAAGTGTTAGTGATAAAACAATAGCACATCTAGAATATAATACTTTTCCTTCAGTTTCTATTATGTAAATAAACCTTGTGGTGTGGCACGTTCATCTCGAAACCGACGGCGAAGCTTCTTTATTCCTCCATGAGGTGGCAGCACTGAGTCCCTACCGGGGGGATAGAGGGAGAAAAGGGGCAAGATTTTCCAGACAGGAAATGAATTATGCATTAGGAGTAGAGTGGAAAGAAAGAGAAAGAGGAACTTGAAGACAAGATAGCATAGAGGGGGGTAAAGGACGAGGTTAAAATGTTATGGGTGCTAGAGAGAATATTTTGCATCCATGGGACTCGGCGTTTGATGTAGAGTTCGTTCCTGACGAGGGTGGTGGGGAGAATTGGGGGTTAGAACGTAAAAGAGGGTATGTCACTCGTCAACACCCATGAAAATACCCGTGAAATATTCTTTGATAAACTAGTTGTCTTATTGTTCCTTCACTCCTATTTATTTAATCCCCTTCACCCTCTATTTATCACCAAACTATTTCCATACGTTATCAAACCAGGAGTTTATGTTACTTCTCAGCAGATAATGTCGCAACGTATTTACTGAATTCTCGACAAGAGAGTAATTCAGTGATAGAGCTATTGTTCAGATTTACCACTATCGTTAGTTATCCCCGTGCAAGTTACTGGGAGTGTCCACACATAAATCCTACCATACAATTTAAAAATTTTAAAGTAAGGTACTAAAATAAAGTTTTTACTTGAATGCATGACTAAGAATTCAAAGTAATGCAGGAAATTAAATCAGACACATTAATATGATTTTCACTTCAATATCCTAAAGCTTTGTCTTTACGAATTCGAAATGTAGTAAAATCAAAGTAAAATAAGTTTTTGCTAGCCACTCAGGAAGAGGTATTTTTCTATGGGTGTTTACAGCTATAAGATAAGCTATCGTCAGCATTGGCGCCAACTCTAAGGAGCCCCATTGGTCTCCCCAAAAAATTACTAGGCGTCCGGCCTCCCCAAAAGTGAGAGCTAAAAAGTACAAGTAGAGAATTAATCTAAAAGTAAAGAAACGAATAAATAAAATAAATTGTTTGAACAAGATACTAAAATTGATCCGAGGATGAAAAGCGTTTTTAGTTTTAAAATAACCCGCCAAAGAGAAGTATAATAATTTCCCAGAAGGAGAGCTAGTAGGCGAGTACTTTGTGCACAAGAACATACAGGCGCAATCTAGAAAGATTGAACATGTTCATGATCAGCTTATGGTTATATATGTTCAGGGGAGTCATTATGGTGTGACAACCCCCTCAATGTTGGGGAAAAGCTTGAAAGTTGGGAATTTTGTGGAGAGTCAAGATCTTTAGTTGGTACATTCTAGAAGAGCTCTGTACCACAGTATTTTAGATTATGAAAGTTATTTATCACAGACCAGAGCAGAAAATTTTAAATTTCCAAACTGTCAATCCCTACTCTTCAAAAGTTCCCATTTACATAACTCATCAAGCATTGATTTGTAATAAATAGTATAGAAATCTTTGTTAATAAAGTTGGCTAGTAGCACCGTTGTCACTGCCTACTAGTTTTAAGGCTACTACTACTAGCCTACTAGATACTAGTGGCCTTAAAAATGTTAGGTAATATTTTTAAATAATCCCTTGATAAATCCTGGTGTTTTACTAGCAAAAAAATTTTAGTTTTCCTACACGCAATCAATAACAGTAGATGTTAAAAAACACACTTGTAACTTGAAAAATCCATCATTAACAACTTTAAAAATACAGTTGCCTAAAACCTCGATTATTACCTCAAACTTTAAAATTTTCTTGGAGAGAACCCTCTGGTTTTCCTATCAGCTGGGATGTATTCCACACTGCCTGATCCCCGGTGTTCTAAACGTTTTACTTGTAACCTAGTTACCTGGAAGTTTTTTATCCCCCCATCATTCCATCATATATTTTGTGTGACGTCCCTGTCTATATATACCAGAGCATTCTGCTATCGCTAGTTCAGTTAAGTTGAATATTAATACGAAAATGTTTATTTTTTATACTCTATCGACATCCTCATTAACTGTGTTTTGAGTTACCTAATGTATAACATTATGATTTATTTCAAAGAAGAATACAGAGACTGCTCTATGTAGAAGTGATTCAGAAACGTTAGCTTTTGTTCATATAAAAAAACAAAATGGATATTTTTAGAGTAAAAAACAAAAACCCTCACGTGAAAGTGGAGAAGTATTATCAATGAGACCGAAAAACACTTTACAGGCGCAGGGTGAAACTCATGAACTTAAGGTAACAGCAGAAGTTTGTAAGTCTCCTTCTTAACCACAAACTACTGAAGGACATAGAACATAGCGTTCATAAAAGAAATTTCCAGTTTCACTGGCTGAAAACCTAACCATGGTTGGAATATGAACAATTTAAAAAGTTGTTTTCTGTAAGATTTTCAAATAAGCATCCAATCAAAAATGCTCTTAAGAGCTTGGCAGCCTAAAGTTGTACCAGCATGACGAAAACAACAAGCCATTGTCAGCAATTACTACATCAACAATGTCAATTGAAAACAAGAATTTGGTATTATTGTAATCTTATATTGTGCAAACTCAGAGAGAGGGAGAGCTTGTTCAAGGATATAAATACCCCAAGTTGTGTCCATACTAGGAGAGGGAGGACAGGAAATTCAAAGTAAGGAGTCCGTTTTAAAGTGCTTTGTGACCTGTCATTGCCTGACCGATGGACTGTCTGGGTGTAAATGGGAGTACTGCACGGGATGAAGAGCCTCCTAAGTACTCAGAATCTTGCAGTTTTGGAGTCGAGATATAATCGGAACAATGTGATCTCTCTCGAATGGACGAGACATTTAAGCAAGGTAATCGCGAGGACTGTTGAAATTCTTAGTAAATTCTCCTCCAAATGTTTCCCCACTTTTCCTCCTTGCAAAAGTGGGTACATTTTCATTGATTTCTGCCTCCCTCGTCCTTAAGACAATATAGTAATTTAATCAATAATTTTAAAAATACCATATATTCACTTTCTTCCATTTTTGAATACTACCATAGAAAGCGCATATTCTATTTAAATGCAACTTTGACTAAAGGCTTACACACATTATATCTGAGCAATAGTTACTTTAGATAAGGCCATATTTACGGTTATTGCTAGCACAAACAGATTTTTTTTCTTCTATCCTGTCAAATTTAATTTCTGAAAGAATGTCCTTTTTGAAATCTTGAGACTGTTTAGGAGCTCGTCACGTGACCACATTTCACTTTGCTCTTGTTTTTCAGCTAATGTGTGAATCCTTAGTAAGGATACTTTTCTTCAAGCCGGTTGCACCCTGACTCTCTTGTGTCCTATCATGTAATGTCCTCTTTACAACAGATGCACAGCTTCAGACCTATGTACCAGTCTGCGCGGTGTTTAATTTGGTTAGAGTCGTTTGCAAACTAGGACCGATGAAGTGGAAACAACGTCCGCTACATCAGTGCGCTCTAGCGGTATTAATGTGAAAGTCTGAACTTGACAGCTTTGACCGAGGAATCAAAGTGAATTTAATTGAGTCGCTCCAGAAAACATTTACAGCTCTGTGTCTGTTTTAAATAGGTCCACTTTTGGAAGTGGACACTAATCGTCTCTAACTTGTGTGCTTGTCAATCAATGATTAAAATAGGTACCAAGAAATTGATGTTAAAATATGGCCAAGTAAATATTGCAGAGTAGTTTTAATTCTTAAAGTGATATTACGCCACAATAAGCACATACACAATATTCATATCGATATAGCACATACATACAATGAATTTATATTTGTAAAATATGTTTATATTTTATTTAAATTTCACTATAGTCACCATCAAGCCAGGTATATTTTTCAGGGGTTAGACAACTGGCTACCTGCAAGTCCGTATGTTTTGCGGGGATGAATCATGATTCTCAGGGCCCAGCCACACACCGATGGCTCTTGACTCTTCCCCAAAAAAACTAACGGAATATTTGTAGAAAATAAGGTTATTTACTTTTAATTTTTAGCCCAAGGGATGTCAAATCCTTAACCCCCAGACGAGATCCCACCAACCTAAAATAAATTAAATCCCAAATCCCTTGCTTTCCTTCCTCATCACTATTCCTGCTATTCGACGCTTTATATATTTTAAAAAATTAGTTTATTTATTTCCTTATAATGACAATTTACGATATACTGTACATTTTAAAACCACATATTCTCAACATATTTAAGCTCAATCATATAAACATTACAAACATAATATCTAACTTTTCTCAAACAAAGTCATGTTTTAATAGTGTCACAACAGAACATTTTAAACTAATTTGAGATGGTTTTAGTGGTTTTTATGTCGTGACACTTTGTTCTACTGGTATGGAGCCACAAAAAACCCACTTACTCTTAACCTTCCCTTTAGTCAAGGGAAATTAACTTTTATCGACGGAAAAATGAATAAAGCTTTGATACTTGGGAGGAACATTGTTGAAGGCGTTAGAAATGAAATAAAAGAGAATACTATCATATCACCTACTGTGGAAGGCTCATCCCTTAATATTGGAAAAACCACCTCCAAGTATGATTAATCTCTTTTAACTGACGAACTGTTTAATCTTTTGCAAATATGCTAGTGTTGTATGGATGTTGATGAAGAGAAGGGAGTATGCAAGGATATGGAAGTGTGGAGAACGTCAGTGAGGATGGATTAAGTACGGAGTTGTTGTTTCTACTTTCTTATATCAAGACTAAATATTATGATCGTAAAAGTGATTGATTTCGAGATTATGACGAATATTTAGTTTTATGTGAGCACAAACAAAAACAAGTGGATTTTACAGTTCTGACTCTCTCCATGTCCGTCTGTCTATTTGTCTGTCAGTAAGTCCTTGGCCATGGATCCAAAACGTTTTGATAGATTTTGTTCAAACTTGATATTAAAATGGTATAGGTATATCACAAACTATTTTATTATTATCCACCCTAGCCCTTCAATTAAGGGTAGTGAGTAATCTTTAAAAATTCCAAATTTTTCGAAAATTCGCTTTAAAGATTTTATTCAAAATGTATATTTTAGGATTTGTTTGATATGACAAATAGCAATGTATAGTTGGCTATTGAGCAAAAATTCGTTTAGGGATAGCTTGCTGTAGAGTGATTTTTTTTAAACTTGAAAATTAAAAAAAATGGCTTTAATTATTTGGTTCCAAATGGATACATTTGGGGTGTTGACATAACATATAACACTGTTACTTGTTTTTTGGGTTAAAACTCATTTATGATGAATGATTTTTCAAAAACATGAAATATTTTACAAATGGCTACAACGATTTGATGCCAAATATATCTTGGGAGTGTTTAATATAACAAATAACAGTTTTTACTTGTTTTTGGGGTAAAAACTTGGATAGTTTATTGATGAATGATTTTTCAAAACCATAAAGATTTTAAAAATGATCTTAATGACTTAATTTCAAATGGGCATCTTGATTGTTTTTGACATGACAAATAGCCATGTATACTTGGTTTTGAAATTAAATGTAGCTTGCTTATGAGTAATTTTTGCAAATTCAATCTATTTTGAAAATAGCTATAATAATTTTGCTGAAAATGTATAAATGAGGAGTGTTTGATATGAACATGACACATGCTGTTGGCTGTACTTATCTTGAGTTGAAAATGTGGTTATGAGTGATGATTTTTTTTAAACTTGAATATTTTAAAAAAGGCTTCGAAATTTGGTTCAAAGTTGGTATTGGGATATTGTTTTAACTACAATAATAATGTATTTTTATTCATCTAAAATAAATTAAATTAAGGCTGGTTTACCTACAACAAATTATGAAAATTTAAGTATTTTGGAAATGACGGCAGCCTTGAATATTGAATTCAAAATGAGAATTTTAAGATATAAAAAAAAAATATATGCATACGTTTTTATTTTTCAAATAACAAATAGTTTTAGGGTGGTTAAAATAATTGAATTTAAAAAATTTAATTTTGCTAAATATATTTAAACAATTTAGCTTAAAATTTATAAATGAAGAGTGATTTTGTGATTAGCTAAATGGTTTTTTTTTATGAAGGAAACTTACTTAAATGGTAGTTTATTCCATATAATTAGAGAATTATCTTGAAGCTATATTATACAATATCAGTAATTATGTTCGATGGTGTCGTACCATGTATTTTAGCTAGATGGACAGTTTCTGACCTATCTCGTAAGGGAACGGCGTTATTAGGTACGTATGTTGTGAGGTTATTTGCTACCCTATAATATATTTCCTTATAATTTTATATTTGTAAAAATATTCTAAAATTTTTTTGGGGGGAGGCGGGGGATTAATATTTTATTCAAAGTTCTTCCACAGCGTGACGCGCTGTGTTGCCGTGCGTGACAAAATAATACAATTTATCATGATGAAACCTAAAGAAGATCGTCTAGCGTTGTTTAAAATAATTTAAATAACGAGTCTTGTAATATGGAAGAACACTTACCTTACTAAGCACATTTATCCTTTTAAAAAGTTTATTGGTGTAAATACTTCTAAACTAGCGCGTATTTCAATTCTGACATATGGAAGTAAACATTTTAATTCCTTTTAAAACATTTTTCATATTAACTGCCATTTATTTTCAACCTTTCTATTAAATTGCATTTTATTTTACATTCACCCCTAGTTCATAGCCAAACATTTCACTTTTGTTTTAGTGAATAAATATTCTCTCTGGACTTGGAAAAAAAGAACGTCTTTCAAATTTGATTCCTGGAACACTATTTGAAGAAGATAGGGTTTTTTTTCCTTCTGCGTTCTTAAGACATACAACCCAATCTGTGTGGTTCCTGATTATATTTATTTTTAAAATGGAAACCGAGTTTTAAAGTGCCATACAAATACCTCAACATAAATATGAGTGTATGGAGAAGAACTAGAGACTGTTTACTTCCTTGAACTGTGAAGGAGTTGAAATTAAGAAAAGGAAACAAATTTCAAACATTCTTGCTATTTCAACATTTATTGGTGAGATCGAGCCAAATCTTCAACTTTCAATAATTTTTTCTTTCTCTCTTTCTTTTTTCATCAAGAACACAGGATTTATGTAAAAATTTCAGGACTAAATATATTCAGACACTTTATTTATTCCAGAGTATTAATTAAATATTTTATTTTACGTCAAAATATTAATACCATGATTTTTTTTCCCAACAATACTAAATATTGTTTAATGGTTTTACTCAAAACTTAAATAATATTATATTGGTCAATATATATATATTATTTTCTTTTACTCTGGTATTATATATTTTAAACTCCTAAATTTAACTATGTTCTGAGTTTTTTAATTTATTAATTTTGTTTAAAAAATATGCAATTAAAATTGCTTTTATTTGTAAGATTAGAATTGTACTAACCCGGACGTCCATAGGTAGGATTGGGATGTGAATACAATAAATTGATAGTAATAACCCACACAACTTTCAATAATTTTCTTATTGTAGTTTAAATTATTATATTTCATTCAGTGATCCATTTTATTTAAACTGTTAAGGTTTTATTTGAAGTATTTATTCAACTCTTGTAGAGATTTACAGCACACCATTGTTGAAGGTAGGATAGTGTTATTATATATTAACATAACATCGTTCAGAAAACGTTCCCGAGCACACACAGTGGCCTCGAGTGTTAAGAATCATCGTGCCACTGTCATAGTTAGTTGAGCTAAATATATATATATATATATATATATATATATATGTGTGTGTGTATATATATGTGTATATATATATGTATATATATATATTCTCTCTGAGTGCCTAGGAGTGGTGCCCACAAATTTAGTTTGAACCCCATCCACTTATTTTACCATTTATTTTAATATATATAATTTTAAGAGGCATCTTTTTACTCTTTGTTGTATTATACATAGAAAATTTTACTAGAATGTATATGAATATTCACTTGTTGCCATATTTTTTGGTGAAAACTACCTGCAATTTGAATATTACCATGACCATAATCTATTGATAGTACGGAGTGTTGACTGGGGAACTACACTTGGATTGAAGTCACACACTTCTGTTACATATGAAAAACTGGATGAATATATCCAGTTTTCTTTCAATTAAAAAGATGCGTGCCATTTTGAAGTGAATTTATTTTAAATTACAGCAGTAGCGAAGCTAATATTATGAAGAAGATAAGACTGAAATTTAGTTAAAATCTTCTTATCTAAAATATCTTGTATTAGCTCCAGCTAATGACTTAGTTATATTATGTTAATCACTGATTTCTGTTCACACGTCACATCAGATTTATAATGGCCCACTAAATAATACATATTTATCAGCTCTTTTTTTTTAGAACTTAGATAGAAACTATATCTTTTAAATAATTTGAGCGCTAAAGTTACATAAAACATTGTCTTCAAAGTTAAAAATAAATAACAATAATATTTATAAAGGTTCAAATTGCCTAGACAAGAAAACCACATGATTTCTCAAGAAAATACTATCATTAAAAATATCAGATCTATTGATTAAGAACGTGCATCACCTGCCAATCAACTCTGTGATACAGTCGGCCAGAAATAATACATTTACACGAGCACTATTGCACGTGATTCATTTCTTACTAAACTTTAATGGAAAAAAAGAGTTAACAGAAGCTTCTAATACCGAATTGATTTATCAAATGATATTTGTATAAAAACTGTATTGAAAGGGCTGTTTGTGAACATTTCATAATGGTGTCACGTATAAACATTGCACACATGATATATTAAGAACAAAACACGGTTGTATATGTAATGTAAGCATGCAGATTTAAGACAACAAAGCACGATAGAAACACTAAAATTCATCAATGACATGCAATTATAATTTCATCCCATTTATATGATATTTTAATGAAGGTTGCATCACGCACTTTGCAAATTATTGTAACTACGGGAATGTCCGTTTGGAGGAGACCATATTTCAATTAATTTAAATTAGTTGATAAACAAAACCGGGATACGGGTTAGATTCTTGTGTTCTGGTGTCAATTTTACAACTAAGTTATTTAAATGAAATGACACTTGTTGCTCATTTTGAAGATTGTTATTAGTTTGGTTAGTTTCTCACTTGTGAAAATCTACACTTTTCAGCGAATAGCGGGAGCAGAACAGAAAGGTATCACATAATGAACTCTATAACCAATCATAAGATTGTAACGCCATCAGCCCTGTTAATTTGGTACGAATTGGAGCAGTTTTATATTTGCCGGATCTGCACCACAATGATCTGTTTGTAAGAGCCAATGAACGTCCACAGCCAACCAACTATATTCAATGCGCTATGTATCTAATCTCACGTTCATAACGTTCACAAGCTCTGGAAGAGAGGATGGTCAGCTATGAAACATTTCACACTGGTTGTGGATGCACGTTGAACCGTTTCAAACCAAACAAGATCTACTGATCATGGGCGTCACTAACTATTAACAAACGATTAAGTGTTCGGCCAGACTGACAAGCGTGCAAGCGAGCGAGCGCGTGATTAGCTGATACCTCTCGTTATTTGTTGACGAGGAGGCTCCGAATCTTGGCTGAATGAACTGAGGTTGGTTTTATCAAGTGATTTATTGTTTTGGTTTTGTCCTCCTCTCTCCACGCTAGTGGTGATTCTTATTTGTAAAGGCCTAATTTGATAATATTGAAGTATTTTAACATATCAGTTTTATATATATCAATATATACATATAAGTATGGTTTATGATCTTAACAATTAAATTAGGCCGTTAATAGCAAGTGTGCTAGTAATAAGAATTGAATAGTCAAACGGTGACCTGCTGGTCTAGGGGTAAGGTATCTGACTTCTGTGCTGAGGGTCCGGGGTTCAATCCTTGGTCCTGGCACAGATTTATCTGATTTCAAAACCCTTCCTTCACCTCTGACAAGACGTGTATTAATCACAACTTATGAATTTGAGGAATGCCAAGCCTCCACCGAGGTTCGGATTCCACGTTAAACTGTAGGTCCTCCATTTCATCTCACAATCACCTTACCATTGCACATTAGCGTAAGTGCGTACACGCCGAACGGGTAGTAAGACGCGGTGCTAATAATAATAATAATAATAATAATAATAATAATAATAATAAATAGTCAAAGCTATTATTTATGCTTTTAGTGAGGATTACTTAATCTAGCTATCATGTTCTGAAAATTTAAAAATGACACCTTGACACGGGAATCGAACCCGGTACCTTTGGCTGCAATAAGCCAACTACCGAGTCGAAGATGGCTGCGTTATCTGATAGCTAGTGATATTAATATAATCACATACTTGTAGCCGACGATTTCCGCACTCCATCAAAGACTCTGCCTTAAAATATGAGTGAAGAATGACCCTGGGCACGGGACGAATCCTGGATAGCTCAGTGTTTAGAGTATTGGCGTACTAAGCCAAAGGTACCGGGTTCGATTCCCGTGTTCAGGTGTTATTTTTTAATTTCCAGAAAGTGTGCTAAACCTATCGATAGTAATAAAAATGTCAAAATGAGAAGTTATCCTAGCACTCGATGAACCAACATATAATGGCCAGACTGTAGCGAGCACGCTTGAAAGATAGAACTGGCTATATTTTTCAAGCGCGCGCGCCAGTCTGGCCACCTCTCATTACAACCAATGTGTTCTATTTTATATTTTAGTCGCTCGCGCGCTCGCTCGCTCAGTCTGGCCGCCCCCTAAGACAGAAAACTCTTTTTTACTTTAAATTAGAAACAAAATTGTTTCGGACCAAATGAATAATACGACTAATATTATAACGTAATTTAAGACAATCAAACGTATCTACCTTAATCAGGGGCGAGGTATGAGAATAGGTGCTGGCCTTAACTTCATCCAATTAAAATAATAATAACAATAATTATTATTATTTATCCATGACTCTAAACGTAGACTTTCACTTTCTGAATATAACAATTCACAATACCTTTTACGGTAATAACGAGTGTCCCATTAGAATATATTATAAATGTGGACTTGTCTCCCTTACACCCCCACTCAAGACGTCCTTGCTACTAATTATCAGGTTGATTTCATCAGTTACACATGTACAGTTAAAAAGTGTGAGATGATCCACTTAGAATCCTATCCAAGGAGTTTATTGCACTACCAATACTTAGGGAAAAGGAGGTGGGATTGAGCTAAGGACTTAGAATAAAATGTATATATAATAATCCTCAGAAATTGTTATTAATAATAATTTAAATTTTTTGCATTTACTCCTTAATGTATAGATTGGTAAAATCTACAGTTTCATTATGATTTATAGAAAAAAAAATTAAAATTCCCACAAGAGTCAGGAAAAAACGTTAAAACAAGTTCTTGCACACTTCAGCTGGGAGAGTTCATCACTAGATACCGGGTACTGTACCCTCCCACAAATACATTTTTGAGCACAGCCTTGATTTATGGAAAACTTTATAATAAATCATGGAAGCCAATAACTACCGTTATTATAAAAATTATCAGTAGGAAAACTTATTTTGGTAGTTGGCTTGAATTTCAGACTATTTAGTTTGAGCTCAAATGATCGCAGTCAACACACAATTATTGGATGATTAAAATTACTATTCATTTATTATCAATAGAATATTAGACACATTTTTCTATTGGTTTGTTGAGGCTACTGCCAGAGTAGGTAGAGATTGTTTAAGTCGTACTTATACATTTTAATCAGCATTCATCAGTGTATTCATTGCATTCCCTAAGCGTGCTTGTAGAGTAGAGCTTATGTGGGATTGGGCAATTAGGGACTGATTGGGAGAGCATATAACATAACAGGTACAGTTTTAGCTAACTCTGATTATTCAGGCAGCACCCTAAGGCACGTCACTAAACATATTACAATTTCTTACTGAAGCATTGATCCTAAAATTAGCTTAAGACTAACAAAAAACCATTGACGGTTTCAAACATAAAGATCTACTGCCGAACGCCCAAGAACGGACACTCTTTCCACCGCACCCTACTTTTATCCGACAAGGGAAACGTCTTTTCTCGGAGTAATTGAGGAATAGTAATTGTAGTGTTGAAGTGATTGCCAGTAGTGCTTACGTACCCCCCTCTTACTGTCCCCTGCTCCTTAAATCCTCCAGGCAGCACCAGATGGCGAAGACATCTCCTCCTAAAGATGAAACGGTCGGGGAATATTGAGGGACCTTGTTCTACCGGAATCCATTAACATATCCTGAGATCTCTCACTTGCTATGGGCCTCGTCTCTCTTTTTATCTTCGTCACCATCGCACGGACACTCGCGTCAGCATACAAATTGACCCCAACTCCCCGACCAACAAATAGAAACCATACTTCCACTCAAAGGTGCAGAGAGCTAATTTTGTATTGGGAAGTCGTCTAGAATAATATACTAACTATACCTTTAGCCAATTAAAGTTTTTATACGCATATATATATATATGGACCCCCGACACCCGCTATTTGTTCACCCTTCCTTGCTCCTACTGCCTACTGCACTATTTAATACAAATAACACTCCTTTAATGTAAAAAAATAAATAATAATAATAATCATTATTAGTAGTAGTACTTGTTCAGTTCCAGCGTGTTAGAGGTATCGATTAATTATTGGCCAGCACATTAATCATGGAGATTTAAAAATGAAATGAAAATTATTATTATTATTATTATTATTATTACTATATGTGTTTAACGTGAGCTTTCTGAATCCATTGATTACATCAAGATATGACCTACACATTAATCTGCATTTCGAAGTGACACGGCATCCAGAACCCTTGCCGTTAGTGTACCACTCTTATAGTGGAAGTGCAGATTTTGGATTTATATTATTTTCAGACATGCCTAGAATTGAACCGAGGACTCTTTACTTAACTGGCTACCGATTGATACAAAGTGTCGGAAAAATAACAGTTCTGAAGCATCTAAGCCTCTAAAACAATCTTAAAAATCTTGAAATGTTCTGAAATGACCCTATTAAAAAATTACTTTGTGTTTTTTGAGGAAAGCCAAATTATATGTTTCTTACTTACTATTCCTTTCGATCTCAAAACTTAGATAGCGTGAAACGCCATTGAAAATTATATAACTATACAAATTCATATAATCTTTCAAATTAGAAATAATAATAATAATAATAATAATAATATATATATATATATATATATAAAGGTTTATAATCCCACAGGAACATCTTGATTTAATTCGCCTCCATTTTTGCCAGAGCCATATTTTGAAATAACAAATCACTTCTTAAATAACGCAGAATTTCTGAACGTCTGCAACATTTCATCTAGCTAAGGCGGGTGGCTCCCATAGTTAAATATATATTTCAATTATTTGAATACAAAATAATATAATTTATATCAATAGCTTCCGTGTCCGTTATTCTGGACCACCTTCTGCCATGCATGTGTTTGTCTTCCCTCCTCAGTATTCAGTCTTTAAGTCAAGTGAGGTCAGCCAAAGAAATAATACTGGGATAACAATTTAACAAATGATATATTTTGATTCATCAACTATCATGATTGACAAAGTAAGACCACTGAATTAGTTTTTCACTAAAAGAGTTAAATGATGGTGTGTGCTTGGGTGCTATAGTGAAGCTAGGTTAGATCACTAATGGCACTAAGTGATACAGAAATATATATATATTATATATAATTTGATAAGCCTGTTTTTGGTAATAGAGATTACGGGAAAATGATTGAACAGATTTTGACAAACGACCACTCATTTTAACGGTTAGGAGTCCAGGATGTCTTGGAAAACAGCATTTTTCCATGAAAACCCGATTTTCACAAAGAATTTTAAGTTTTTCATTCTTTGTTTAGTCACCATGGAAACCTTTATTTGTTGCATGACTGTAAATCTCTAAGTAAAATATATCTCTTTGGCTAGAAAATAATAACTCAATCTTTATTTGTTGGTCCGAACACATCACAATTTTCTCTTTGGATGAATATTTCTCTTTGGATGCTGGTCATACATCTAAATTGAGATGTCTAAACTGGGGAAACATTTAATTTTTTATTGGAATATTGTTATCGTTAATTTTCATTTAAACCAATAATATCGAGCATAACTCAAAAATAAAAAGGTTAAGTTGTTCAGCTCGTGAAAATGTTGTCGACGTTTTGTTTCGCGCCTGATAAAATGATGTTTAAATATGTTTTGGTTTGTATCATAAGCTCAAAAACGATCAAATGACCTTGAAAAATATTTATAAATAGCTATCTTAACTATGAGTATGAGTTTTGGTGTTCATTTTTT
>CABFWB010002265.1:62873-74925 GCA_902151455.1 Timema bartmani | reverse complement strand
TCTCTCTCTCTCTCTCACACACACACACTTTCTCTTTCTCTCTTCTCCCTATATTTGTACGAGTATATCTCTATAACACATACACATACTCTCACTATCACTCGCTCTCACTCAATGTATCTTTCTCAATTACTCATTCCCAGTCTCTTACACTCACTTTCTTACACTCACAATCTTATTTTCACACTCCCTAACACATTTACACAATCATACACTAAACAACTACTCTCTCATTTTCACTATCACATTTTATCACTCTCTCTATCATAAATCATATATATATATAATTTGATAAGCCGGTTTCCAGTAATAGAAATTATAAGGAAATGACTGAACATATTTTGACAACAGTCTCTCATTTAAAAGGTTAGGTATCCAGGATGTTGGTAAAAATAGTAGTTTCCAGATAAAAGATGAGTTTCTCAAAGAATGTTCAGCTTTTCATTCTTTGTTTACATCTCCATGGAAACTCTGATTCATGCATGTCTGTGGATACATAAATAAATATTTCTCTCTGGCTACAAATAATACCAACTCAACACTTACTTTAGGGGTATGGTGCAATAAATAGAAATAATAAGACCATTATTTATAGACTTATTAAACAAACCGATGATATTAGGTCATAAATAAATAAATATATATATAGTTTTTGCATTATTGATTTTCCTCTTCTTTGTCTTTAAATATTTGCCATTGCTCTTATATATAATTTGATAAGCCCTTTTCATTTATTTAAAATTACGAGAAAATGGCTGAACATATTTTGACCATGTCCAATCATTTTAAAGGTTAGGGGTCTGGGATGTTGGCAAACACATTAGATTAAACAAACACCCAAATTTCCTACAGAATTTTTCATCTTTTCTTTCTGTGTGGGCAGTATCCCATCTGTACAATCATTATGTGTTTACATCACCATGGAAACCATGATTTGTGTAGCTGTATATCGCTAAATAAAATATTTGTCTTTGGTTAAAAATAATACCTAAATTTTTACTTGAGTGTTTTGATGCAACAAAGAGAGATCTGGGAGAGGGGTAGTTTTAAAGTTCTCCTCGTGGCATGAAGAGTAAAATACGTTTCAACTCAAACTAAACACCGAAAGGTTAATATCTATATAAAGTTGATAGTCTTTGATGAATAAACTTTTGACTAGAAAGTCGAGTGAGGAAAAATTACATATAACTTTTTCCAATAAAACGTTTAGAATTAATTTTAGTTCAATAATCTGTAGTCATCACTGCAACGATCCACTAGTGTATATATATATATATACGAAAGCCCTGACTCAATGAAGATAACCGTATCTTCAAGCCCCTGGGCCTAGAATCTTGAAATTTGGAAGGGAGGTCACTTTCAGGATGTAGGAATCAGATTTTTTTTCTAAATTAGATCTCTAAAGAGTGAGAAAGGAGGGTTGAAAGATTTCCTAATGCACTGATGTGTCTTTTGAACCAGTGAACATAGAGCCTTGAAATTTAAAATCAAGGTTCATTTCTAAACTTAAGTGAGACCATTTTAAGGATTTTTCAAATTTCATTCCCTAAAAGGTTGGGAAAGGGCAGAAAATGTGTGACTCACTGAATCACTCATCTCCGTCTTTCTCCAACCCCTTGGCCTGAAATCTTAAAATTGGGCTCCAGGAAATGGGAGGCCAATAATAAAAAAATAACACTTTTAAATGATGTAGAAAGTTAAAATTAGGCCCAATTAATCTTAAAATTTGACATTTTAAAGAGGAATGGGAGAAAAGAGGTGGTGGGGTTCAAAATTTCAAAAACTAATAGTAAACAAATATTTACCAGTGTGGTAGAAAAAATTAAATTTGGTAGGCGGGTAAAACGACCACTTCCATTAAATATTAAAAATGGAATATGTTAAATTTTTTTACTATAACTTTGAGAGAGAATGTGAGAGGTGACCTTAAACGAAAAACACACTTTTATATGTGAAAGAAAATTAAAATTTGCTTGGTAGTTCGAAGGACAACAAATAAACTGATTAATATTTAATGTTTTAAATTTATAAGGAGGAGATGCTTGGATGGAAAAGGGAAGGGGGATGTTATAATTTACAAAACTATTCGAAACAACTGTATGTCTGCGTGGCATGAAACTGAAATTGGAAAATAAGGTACCTGGTAAAAAAAAACCTTTTAGGTGAGAATTTAAATTTGCAAGGAATGTAGAGAGGTGTTATACCAACAACAAAATAAAATAATAAATATAAAAAATAATATAAAATAGGAGTTCTAAATCTAAGTCAATAGACATTCCCGGAGAGCCGAATGACATCTGAACATATATTAAAAAATTTAAGCCTGAGAAATGGAAGAGTTCGATATTAATACAGTTATCTAGAACACTACTTTTCTCTGTGGATTTTACTCCTTTGAGCCTTTATATCCTTTTAATTTTTATTAGAATTACTTTTTGCCATATTTTAAATTTTTTCCCTTTTTTATTACTACCCCTTTTGACCTTTAATCCTTTTTTTCTCTTTTAACTTATCCTTTTTTATTACTACCCCTTTTGACCTTTAATCCTTTTTTTCTCTTTTAACTTACCCTTTTTATATAAAACAATTTCGTTGGATCTAATTTTTACTCTTTTTGCCCCTTTTAACTTTTTCACCTTAAGCTAATTCTCCTGGGCAAAGCCGAATAGCTCACTATAGTAATCATCTATGGTTGTAACTAAGTATAGATAAGTTAATTGATCGTTAATATTTTTCCAGCATTCCTAACCTAAAAGTTAATTCTCTAAACTTACTGTCTTAAAAATATTGTTTCTTTTGCCAAATCTTATTAATGAATAGTTTACAATTAATAGTGGTAGTTAATAATATATGTAAAAGGGCACAATGGGCTTAAAAACAAGTTTAAATTTCATTGCCAATTGAATAATTAATTAACTGTTTGTGCACACTTTTTCTAAAATAAATTTATTCGCTCCATACAAGGTTGGTTACTGGCTTGATATTGTGTTGGGGTAAGAATGAATAGTCTGATTTTGGTAAGCAGAATAACCATTGACAGGTTTCATTTGGAGATCGTATGGAAACACAACGGATCAGAGCAAATTCCTGGTTGGTCAGGCACGTCAGCCATCTGGTCAGCCAAGGTCAAACTGTATCTTATTTTCCCACCATGTCTCACTATTCATTAAGATGAGTGCATAAGTAATTATTACGACGTTAATAATAATAATATTAATATCCTAACATCGTCTTCATTTTACACCGTGATATTCCCGAGATCGTCAGTACAATCTATTACGAGAGTGACACCTGAGTTCATGCGACCACCAAAGCGAGTATAATTGTACCAAAAGTGTGGTGACTCCTCGACCCTAAGTCTCTTGCGCTCTGTCCGGGACTGTACCCCCTCAGTCTGTGATGTTAATGACGCCTGATAATTGCCCGGGTCTGATATAATTACCCTCACAGGGCTATCAGTAACCAAGATCCTACTCAGCTCTTCACTAGCTACCAACTTTTTATACCCTTTAAAATGATGAATATCCCCCCTAATTCACAGGCAGCAGCACCGTACACTCGGAGGAAAAACAAACCAAGAGCAGGAACTTGAGAACATCTTCAAAACACTGTGGACAGCTCGTTAGTGTGGGAGTATGGAGTAGTGTAGAGTGGGAGTGTATTGGGGAGAAGTGTAGAGTGGGAGTGTAGTGTGGAGAAGTGTAGAGTGGGAGTATAGTGTGGGATAGTGTAGAGTGGGAGTATAGTGTGGAGTAGTGTAGAGTGGGAGTGTAGTGTGGAGTAGTGTAGAGTGGGAGTGTAGTGTGGAGTAGTGTAGAGTGGGAGTGTAGTGGGGAGAAGTGTAGAGTGGGAGTGTAGTGTGAAGTAGTGTAGAGTGGGAGTGTAGTGTGGAGTAGTGTAGAGTGGGAGTGTAGTGTGAAGTAGTGTAGAGTGGGAGTGTAGTGGGAAGTAGTGTAGAGTGGGAGTGTAGTGGGAAGTAGTGTAGAGTGGGAGTGTAGTGGGGATAAGTGTAGAGTGGGAGTGTAGTGGGGAGAAGTGTAGAGTGGGAGTGTAGTGGGGAGAAGTGTAGAGTGGGAGTGTAGTGTGAAGTAGTGTAGAGTGAGAGTGTAGTGTGGAGAAGTGTAGAGTGGGAGTGTAGTGTGAAGTAGTGTAGAGTGGGAGTGTAGTGTGATAGTAGTGTAGAGTGGGAGTGTAGTGTGGAGAAGTGTAGAGTGGGAGTGTAGTGTGGAGGAGTGTAGAGTGGGAGTGTAGTGTGGAGAAGTGTAGAGTGGGAGTGTAGTGTGGAGAAGTGTAGAGTGGGAGTGTAGTGCCGCCGAACAGACAACGGGGCTAAGTCCCAAAATACATAAATGTTGCAATATTTTGGGTCGGGGAAGGCGGGGCTACCGAGTAAATCTCAGTCAATGCCAAACACTCACCAAGGGAGGAACACTCACCCAGGGAAGAACTAACCAAAGGAAGGAGCTCATCAAGGGAAGAACGCTCAACAAGGGAGTAACTCACCCAGGGAGGAACGCTCACCAAGGGAAGAACTCACCAAGGGAGGAACGCTCACCCTGGGAAGAACTAACCAAAGGAAGGAGCTCACCAAGGGAAGAACGCTCAACAAGGGAGTAACTCACCCAGGGAGGAACGCTCAACAAGGGAAAAACTCACCAAGGGAGGAACGTTCACCATGGGAGTAACTCACCAAGGGAGGAACGCTCACCAAGGGAGGAACGTTCATCATGGGAGTATCTCACCAAGGGAGGAATGCTCACAAGGGAAGAACCCACTAAGGGAGGAACGCTCACCAAGAGATGAACGTTCACCATGGGAGTAACTCACCAAGGGAGGAACGTTCACCAATGGAAGAAATCACCAGGGGAGGAACGCTCACCAAGGGAGTAACTCACCAAGAGAGGAACGCTCACTAAGGGAGTAACAAACCAAGGGAGTAACTCACCAAGGGAGGAACGCTCACCAGGGGAGTAACTCATCAAGGGAGGAAAGCTCACCAATGGAAGAACTCACAAGGGGAGGAACGCTCACCTAATGGAAGAACTCACCAGGGGAGGAACGCTCACCAATGGAAGAACTCACCAGGGGAGGAACGCTCACCAATGGAAGAACTAACCAGGGGAGGAACGCTCACCAATGGAAGAACTCACCAGGGGAGGAACGCTCACCAATGGAAGAACTCACCAAGGGAGGAACGCTCACCAAGGAGTAACTCACCAAGAGATAAACGTTCACCATGGGAGTAACTCACCAAGAGATAAACGTTCACCATGAGAATAACTCAAGAGATAAACGTTCACCATGACAGTAACTCACCAAGAGAGGAACTCACCAGGGTTTGAGGACCAACGGTCGCAAACTCAACTCAAAAGCACAAATAAAGAGATAAAGACAAATACGTCCTCTGAGAGTCTACTTATAATATACTTATGTGAGCCTGACACCTTTGACTGCCTAACCACTAATCCAGTTAACACTTAAACCAAGACAAATTACTAACAATTTGTATAGATTTACGTGCTGCTGGAAATAAATGGGTATATGATTCAAAATTATTAACGTTATCTTTACATTACATTTTGAATTTGGTACTTAAGGTGGAAGGGGATGCGAAAAAAAGACAGTGTTTTCACAGTTTATTCGATCAAAACCGGGTTTTTTGTAAAAAAAAATCAAAAAATTCTCTAGTAGAAACCTACTTTAATTTTCTTCTTAAGTTGACTTCAACAGCTGTTGTTGAATATCTTTGAAGTGTGTGCCTGAAATTTAATGACAACTTTTTTTCTTCATTTAAAAAGTTTTTCATCTACTACCGCTATGCTAATGAAAGATATTAAAGAATTTTTGATATCATCATATGTATAGAATTAAATTCTATTTTTTCTACTGGAGCATTATTTTATTTATTTTAGCTTAACAAAATATTTTGCTATAAAAACTATAAAAACACTGAATTTTTCTCGGGCTCCTTTACATCCTATCTTAAATCAATTAATGAGATATGTGGATAACTCCAAAACCAGAAAACTTAGAACGGGAATAGCTTTGCATATGTACAGTACTTAGTTAAACTTGAGAATGTGACAGAGGAACTTTTTTAACTTCTATATTTATTTCTAGTCTTAGAGGCCCACTCTTAAGAATGCGTGATTAGTACCACGTGTACCTCCAAAACCAAGAAATATAGTACCTGATTCTTGGAATGTTCCTCCATAGTCAAAGAAACCTAAGGATGTGCTTCCCTTATTTGTTATTTTATTTTACTATTATATACATTACTCTACTATGGATTTAGTGGACTCGGTTGTAGTGAACTTGCGGCTACAATTAACATATATTATTTGTTCTGATTCATTTACATTTCAATAGGGCCTAAATGTAAAAAAAAAAAGTGTTTATTATGAACCATCAACTTTGGTTTTAGTGAAAACAAAGACTAAAATGTCCTTCTAATATTGTAACGTCTTGAAAAAAAACTTATACTGATGTTTGAACTTAAGACTTGAAAAACTGTTTCTCTACCAGAGTTTTTATTTTGGTAGCACATATAGTAAATACAAATATGGACTGAGAAGGGGACGAAAGGCTGAGTGCGGAGGCCAATGCACCCCAACTTGGGCCGCTTCCACACAAGAGGTTTAGCTACTGGGTGTGTGACGTTCGATGTAGAGGATTAAATGTCACTCAAGGAACTGGACCTGTTCATTATTTACTATTCTTTTGAAATTAAAGAGCTTATCCATAGTCATCTCTAGTAGGTCACGGCCAATGAGAAGTGGCAACGCTGCGTACTGGAGCCAGATACTTGACTCATGGCTATACTAGAGAGCGCCAAATCATTCAGCCGGCAAGGTATTTTTGCGATGTTTGTTGACTGACTACTGCTGTGTCTTGTGTTTATAATATGTTACGTATCACTAGCTCTAAGCATGGTTAATACATGTGTCGTGCCTGGTTGGAGTGCAAATTATAAAACTTCAATCGCCAGAGAAGGATATATTCAAATTTTTTTAGTTCCATTCAGATCCTGTACGCAGAAATGAGTGTATCCGCGCTATTCCACGTTCAGATTGGTTATAAAAGAAATAATTAAGTATGCCATCGAGTACATAGGAGTTCCTTAACTTATATAATGACAAGAAAATTCCAGACAAATAAACTCGAATCCAGGTTTGGTCAGTACCGACAGTTAGCTGGAGGAAACTATAATATTACAGTTACTCAAGTAATAGAAGCAAAATTAGAGTTAAGAGTGTTTTGAGGCTGATCCAGCAAGATACGGGGATGTGTCTTTTTCAAGTTATTTAGTTGAAGAAAATTTTGAATTTGTTACATAAACAGTCAGAATAGACAGTAAGTTCTTTTCAGTTCTAGAACAAGATTATTCCTGCTAGCCCAGCTCGTGAACAGGAGACTAACTCATCTCTTAGCTCATCTCGTGAACAGGAGACTAACTCCCTGTTAGCTCATATTGTGAACAGGAAACTAGCTCCCTGTTAGCTCATCTTGTGAACAGGAAACTAGCTCCCTGCTAGCTCATCTTGTGAACAGGATACTAGCTCATCTTAGCTCATCTTGTGAACAAGAGACTAACTCCTCTCTTAGCTCATCTTGTGAACAAGATACTAACTCCTCTCTTAGCTCATCTTGTGAACAGGAACTAACTCCTCTCTTAGCTCATCTTGTGAACAGGAACTAACTCCTCTCTTAGCTCATCTTGTGAACAGGAGACTAACTCTTCTCTTAGCTCATCTTGGGAACAGCAGACTAACTTCTCTCTTAGCTCATCTTGTGAACAAGAGACTAACTCCTCTCTTAGCTCATCTTGTGAACAAGAGACTAACTCCTCTCTTAGCTCATCTTGTGAACAGGATACTAACTCCTCTCTTAGCTCATCTTGTGAACAGGAACTAACTCCTCTCTTAGCTCATCTTGTGAACAGGAACTAACTCCTCTCTTAGCTCATCTTGTGAACAGGAGACTAACTCTTCTCTTAGCTCATCTTGGGAACAGCAGACTAACTTCTCTCTTAGCTCATCTTGTGAACAAGAGACTAACTCCTCTCTTAGCTCATCTTGTGAACAAGGGACTAACTCCTCTCTTAGCTCATCTTGTGAACAGGAACTAACTCCTCTCTTAGCTCATCTTGTGAACAGGAGACTAACTCCTCTCTTAGCTCATCTTGTGAACAGGAAACTAGCTCCCTGCTAGCTCATCTTGTGAACAGGAAACTAGCTCCCTGCTAGCTCATCTTGTGAACAGGAGACTAGCTCCTCTCTTAGCTTATCTTGTGAACAGGAACTAACTCCTCTCTTAGCTCATCTTGTGAACAGGAGACTAACTCTTCTCTTAGCTCATCTTGGGAACAGCAGACTAACTTCTCTCTTAGCTCATCTTGTGAACAAGAGACTAACTCCTCTCTTAGCTCATCTTGTGAACAAGAGACTAACTCCTCTCTTAGCTCATCTTGGGAACAGCAGACTAACTTCTCTGTTGGTCCATCTGGGATCACAAACAAACGGTTCGAGAGAAGTTAATTTGTAGTTTTTGATGTTTCTCATGAACAGCTCACGAACATCCTGTTTTTGTCAGGACTTACCTTACCAATCAAACAAACAATAAAACGTTACCCCTCTCAGTGACCGCATGGTCTAAGGCGTCAATCTCACAGTAGGCTAGGCTGACCATAACAGGAAGATCGGGGCTCTAATATCGGTCGGGTGTTCTTTCCCTAAATGGTCTTCCACTCTCCCTCCACGCAAATACTGTACACTTTATCTGAATTAAACCTTCCTCGTGCCTACTACATTAGCGTAACTATATCCTATCAATGGTAGGAGAGGGTGACAGCTAGCAGAAGGTTCTTTATTGCAAACATTGGCTGAAAGTGACTAATGTCAATATATCCTGTAATAATTATTGATAATATAGTATTAGTAAGCAAATAATAATTATTTCTGAATAGGTAGACATTAGTTACTTTCAGTCAATGTTTGCAATAAAGAACCTTCTGTTATCACCATCCCCGAATGGGCAGTAAGATGCATTGCTAAAAAAGATTATAAAAATTGTGGATCTAATGATAAACGAAAATAATTTCTCAACTACAAAGAATAATTCTCACTCATTAGCTCCCTTCCTAAATATCTAGTTAAAAAGTGTTTTCTTTAATAATCATGGAATGAGTCTGCACCCACGTGTAAAGAAATAAAAGTATAAATATTTCATGTTTTATAGATACAATATTTTTTTATCTACTTTGTGAAATTTTCTTGTGCCACGTAACCTGCTTTTATTTTCTCTTGCAATATTATTGACTGTTGGTCTGTGGTATTTAATACCACGCCATTTTTCCGTGGTACTTCGAGACAGCCACACCAAACTACATCATTATCTAGGATACATAATTGAAACAATTCATGAATTATAGAGCACCAATTACCGGATCAAAAATAGGGATATATATATATTTAGATTGTTTGGAGCAGCTATTGAAATCAATTTCTAATTTATGGGGGTAATGGTTTAGTTTATTAATGGTTGATTGGCCAATTAATTAATTAATCGCGTGCCTCATGAATAAATTAACGGACTTAAAATTATAGCCTAGTGTGGTTATATAGATTCGATAGTAATCGTATTACATCTATCTTTATAGATCGCCTAAGAGAGTAACCGGTCCCGTGATGTAGTGGTAAGTGCAAATGGATGCGAGTCTAGGGGACACTAGTTCGATTCCCAGCTGGTAAATTGGATATTTTCTCTCAGGGGGAACTATCCCATCATTCATAAGTGTAGGTTAATTAAGCAAAGGAAATTGTTCTCTCTCTGCAGTATTTCCTGTGATAACGACAGACCCGACACATGGAAACCACAGAATAAATAATGTATTCTTCAAGGAAGAAACCTTTCACCTCCATTTTGGTGTGAACAATATTTTTAAAATAACAAACCCTCTCTTAAAAAGGTGGGCTATCTGAACTTCTGGTAAACTATTCAGCGCCTCCTTAAGATGGTGACCAATGCTGGCATAAAGCTGGTAGCAAACTATGTTTCAGCGGTATTCGTGTTTTAAATAACCGACTTTATGATAGTTTAATTAATATATAAAAACAAATTCCTGCTTGGTAAACATTAGCATAATTTTACTGCTCAGTGAATTTTCGTAGCTATACAGGATGTACCAAATTATGACAAAAATCATTTACCCGCTATCCGGACCGTTATAAAGAAATTACTTGGGGCCATATGTTAGGTTAGTAAGTGAAGTAATTGTCATCAACAATGAAGCTGCGCAGAGGGTCATTCAACCACCAACATTTTATTACACTGTTTTAACAAGTGTATAGTTATATGAATGTAAACACTGATTCAATAATTTCAAATCATCATAATTCACGAGCTATAAAGTCTCAAGCTTGTTGTTTAATGTTTTTTGCGTACCATTGCTAAGCCAAAGTAATTAATGTATGGTGTTGAAATTAAGTTCAACCAGACGTGCATATAAGGTGTACACAATGAAATATTTATAGTATGTTTATTATTATATACCACCACATCTTACTACCTGTTATAAGCTTAAGTACTAATTACGATAATGGGTTAGGAATTAGAAAGGTTGACTTTAGAGGAAGTGAACCCACATTTCGCGTGGAGGCAGAGTGGAAAACCATATAGTAAAAACCAACCCCAGTTCACCCGACCGAGATTCGACTTCAATCTCCCTGTCCTTGGTAGTCTAACTCAACACGAAACTAGCGCGTTAGCTAACTACGACACCAAGGCGGGTTTATAATATGCTAAAGACAAATAATTTTTAATGTATAAGCAGTTTAATATTGGTAGAATTGCATCATTTCTAATCACGTGTAAATACTATTCTTTTTATATCCTATAGTTTGTTTTTATCTCATTTTGTAGTACACAATGTTGTTATTAATAATTAGTATTTTATTTTAGTCGCACATGTCCACCACAAACTGTGCCTTAACATCTGAGTGAAGGATGACCATTATTTGATTTTAAAACTATGTTTAGAAGTATATCTATAGATATACATGTATGTATATACGTACGGTACAGTGCACCTCAAAGACTTTCTTTCGCTTTTATCTTAAAAGAGACATTTGCTAGAAACTCGTAAGATTTGTGAAATGAAATCATACATTGTTGTAGACAGACTACACCAAAGATCATAAATGAAATAATATACATTGTTACTTTCTTACTCTATGGCATTAGAAACCAGTAACACTGTTACAGAAAAAACGAGAAAAGAGAAATATCTTTGTCCTCCGAAGGATATAAGAATCAAATTCATTTTCAAAGACTTCAGAATTAAAAAGTATATATATTTGTTTATAGCTCAGAAACTATTGGTTTTTTAAAAATATGTTTCAAATAAAAGATTTTTATCTTCAACAGAACTACAACTTTACAATGATAAGTTATTTCGTATTTCAAATAGTTGCCGGAGAAATTATGAAAATTGGAAATGCAAAAAACACTTCAAGCATACCGGCTGCGGGCTGTTTCCCTTACTAGTACAATCTAAGCCCCTAATCATCTATCACAGGCAGCCAGTCGCTAATAGTACAAATAGAAGAGTAGTCACAAGGTATCTTTAATGATTATTCCCTGCAAGCCCAGTATCTCCCTAGTCTCACCTGAATATAAACAACTATGCCTAAGGGAAGATTTCATACAATTAAATATAAACAAGAACGAAGAATAGTTAACAATCATGGCCCAACGGCTAATTTATTGATGTGGTTATTTACAACAAGTTAAAGAGAAAATTTATATAAAATAATATATTGCCCATAATTTACAACATCCGGAAGGATGGTCAATTCCCCCATACAACTGACGTGGCAATAGCGAACGCCAGACTAAGCTAGGCGTGGCAAAAGCTTTGCATCCTTGACCATAAAAATATCAACGTGTCAACAATGACTAAACTTAACCTCATATTTGCTATCACTAATAAAACAAGGTCAAAAATATGAGCCATAATATGAGCTTATAACGGTTAGCTAATTATCCTAATTTA
>CABFWB010002265.1:14584-52194 GCA_902151455.1 Timema bartmani | reverse complement strand
CCCCCCCCCCTTCCTTCTACTGTTGGATTGATGAGCCGGGAGGATAGGTATCCTAATACGACACGTCAAGAGGACATTGATGGCTCGCTAATTACATTATACTGGGCCAGAAGAGATGACATTAGACCAAACTCACAAAAAGAACGGAGAATCACGGTTAGTGAGGTGAACCCTGAATTTGTGAGGCCATGGCTTTACTTCACATTTTCCAGACACAACAAATCTATAAGAATGGCTTTCAACCTTTTTTGTCGTCGTCGTCGTTGTGGTTGTTGGTGTTGTTGCATACCTCTTAGAGTATCCATTCAATTATCCTCTCAAGTTCCTCCACAAATGCCTCATACACCCTCATTTTAAACGTGTATTTGCAGCTTACTCATGAAAATAAAGAGAAAACACTAACGAGAATACAAAATTCATATTTGAATAAAATAAAATAGATAAATTATGAGAACCCTGGAATTATTTCAATGAGCACAGTATTGTTCAGTATTTAAATTAACTTGTAACTGAACGCTATTACTAAATTATGTTAGTGTAGCCCGACTATACATGGAACATGTCCTACCCCTGATTGAAAAACACTGTTCTACCTGGAAGCCATTGCCCTACCTCTGTAGCGTTTATTACCATAAAGCTACAAGAGTTAACCATATCATCAAAATTGGACACTACTAAAATAAACAAGAGTGAACTCACCGTTGCCCCATTATTTAGTTTCGCCTCCCGAATGGACTTCTCGCACTACGTTCCACGATAAACATTTTGCTTAGACTAACCGAGTGAAGCTTGTGGTGCTATTCGTCGCGAGGCATGATGGGAAAAGTGTGACGTATATGCCCGAGAAGACGGTGTGTTGTAGAAACATTTCTTCTGTGTTTTTCTCGATGCTTCTCAACTGTTCTCCCACCATCTAGCTGTCCCATCCCTCTTTGTCTTGTTATTGTGGTTTTCCTTTGTTTTGGCTTACCCCTCCTCCCCCTCTCTGAGCCAGAATTTTAGCATATATAATGATGTAGATTACATGGAGCTTTACTCTTGTCAGGACATTGTCCAAAGACACACCTAGGTGTTCAGGATGTTTTTAAGGTACAAAATTCCCTTTCGGCCATTATATTTAAAATTCTAATTTCGGCTAAAATATAAATGTTTAAAATTTACAGAACAAATATAAATATTTAAAAATGATAAAGAATGTTTGCTCTTACATTTTGTAACCCCTTCTGGGTTTGTGTGGTATTAATATTTTCTTTAATATCATGGTGACGCCATCTTTTGCATTGGTGTTTAACTTTATAGCCTGTCCAGCATGAAAACTGAAATTGACATAAAATATTGTTGTGATAAATAATGTTGCCTTTTACATTTTGTAGACACAAAGTCCCCTTCTGGATTTATGTGGTATTAGTATTTTCCGATGTCATTGAAACGCCATCTTTTGCATTGGTGGTTAACTTTATAGCCTATCCGGCTTGGAAACTGAAATTTAAATTTGTAGTTTTTTGCTAATTTTTCACACGTAATCTTATGTGTGAGTTAGTTTAATGGAAATAGGCAAATTATGGTAAAATTGAAGTTAGTGTTTAAAAGCGCTTTTTGAAGCCACCTGGTAGTTATAGGCTTGGTCAGGTTAAGGACTTTCAGTCCACTGTTGTATTTAGTTTTTTCGGAAGAGTTAGTTATGAATACTCTTAACTTTGAACTTTTGTCATTAAATGACTAGAGCAATCGATGTTTTTGGTGATTGATGAGACTTGGAACTTTTGCTATTATTATACTAAAATATACATATATATATATTTTTTGTTATATTGTGCCATATTCAAAATATCTACATTTTATATTAATAAAATGACTATTACTTACTTTTGGTATTATTTTATGTTTTCTTATATTCATGTTTATTTCCTTTACTAATTGATGGGAGAATTCTTAAATATTTAAAATATTAAATATTTGTAGAGTGGGTTCGGGGAAGCAGAAGACAAATAGACCTGAGTACGGTCTATTTACCTTGTGATGGTCCTATCAGCTCCTCTGCAATTATTGTTATTTATCTTTTGAAATCCCTATTGTTGTTTTTTATGTTGTGCACCGGCCCTTATTCTTTGGTAAATTAAGGGGGTGTTTACACCTCCTAATATTTTTTTAAACATTATTGATCAACTATTTATCAGGCAAGCTCTGAATATTTAGTTTGCGCAACATACTGTGCATGAAATTTCTCAAACTCTAAGAATAATCTACAAAAGTTCAATAGAAAATAATTTGTAAGACACAAATGTACAAACTTTCTCATTTTGTGTATTATAACGTCGAAGAAGATTTTCAAAAATTGGTAATCTTGCTAATCATGCTTTTGCTAAACACTCTTTATGTATAAATGTTGGACTATGATATTTTTAGATATTTAAAATTTTCAAAAAAATAAGTTTTTTAACTACAGTTAAATTTTTTAGTTTATAAAAAAAATATATATATTTATTTAAAAAGGAAAACTATTTCCAGATACCCATTTTAAACTTAATCTTAAAAGTCGGTTTTGAAAATTTTCAAACTTTCTATAATTTGTCGTAAGTAAAATACTATTAAATTAATTTATTTTAGAAAAATTAAGATACACTATTAATTATCAATAATCATGTATAATAGTTCACCGATATCAGCTTTGAATAAAATATTTGGAGCTATTTTCCAAAAAAATCAAATTTACAAAAAAAAAAGGCTTCTATAAAATGATTTTTCTAAAAACAAATGTAAGTTTATATAATTATTTATAATATAAAAATTAGTGATTTTTTAATATTCTGTTTAAAAAAACTAGTAAACACAAAAATGTCCTGAAACAAAATTTTCCTCTAAAACAAACTTAAAGTTTTATCTGTCATGTCAAACACCATCCAGTTAAAAATTTTTAAACAAATACGTTACAACTATTTTCAAAATATTTCAAGTTTTTTAAAATCAATCTTTTGTACACTACCCTATAAGGAGTTTTTACCCACAAACCAAGTATACAGTGTAATTTGGGAGGTCAACTGATCTCCAGATATCCGCTTTGAACCAAATCGTAAAAGCTATTTTAGAAAAATTTAGAATCAATAAAAGTCATTCATTAGTAACCTTCCTTTAATTTTAGGGCTCGGATCAATATCAAGTTTGAACAAAATCCATCCAATCGTTGTCGATCCGTGTCCAGGAACAGTCAGATAGTCAGACATGAGGAAAGACGTAATAGTAAAATATACTTTTGTGGGTTTGGGTTCACATAAGACCTAAAGATTCATCATAATCTTGAGACCGACTTTCTCTTGATATGAGAAAGTAAAATTAATAATGGTGTGGACTCGTTTAGAGTGTAATTCTATATGTTATTATGACCACAGCCCTTCACCGACATACCCTTATCGAGAATGAGTGTGTGTGTGTGTGTGTGTGTGTGTGTGTGTGTGTACGCGCGCTTGAGATATAGCTCCTCTTTCCCTTCTCCCACCCCTCTCCAAATTCTTGCTCTTCTCTCTAACTCACTTCAATGCAAAGTTCTCACGATATTAGGTCAGATATATATTTACGCAGCTGAACTAAAGCCAAGCCAAGACCTCGAATGTATCTTGAAACAAGGGGATTCATATGAAAATCAGTCTAGCCTTGTGAGAATGCGATCTAATGGTCAAACCAATAATGGAGAGTATGGGGTTCGTATCTCAACCGTGTGTACTGAGAGTAGAAAATGTGGGTGAAATTCTATTTCCTTCACAATTTATGGGTGTAGCCCTTGTGACAATCCAGGGAATGTGTTTATCGCTGGAGTATCCTCTTAGACTCGTCAAGCGCTGAGGTGCGTTTTGTAACTTTTTACACAAAACATAATAAAATTAATAATGATTCTTTTTAAACTTCGGTTTAAGAACAAAGACTTAAAAATTTTCATCTAAGAATACATGCATGTCCACTAAAATCGAACAGAGTATAATGTGGTGTGATTAAACGTAACCGTCCGACATGAAAATATGACTACACTTGATCCCAATTTTACCTAAATATACATTCACGTATTTATATCTCAAGTAATGTGATCTAAAGCTACAGTTGTCGATATTGTTTCAGATTGTTCAATAAAATATATGATTGAAAGATGTAAATGGGTAGTTTATTAGTGACCGATTTTACAAATCATCAAATATTTTATAAATAAAATTAACGATTTGTTTCAAAATGGGTATCTTAGGAGTGTTTCACATTAAAAATTGCACTGTATACTTGTTTTTTTTACTTTCTCATATCAAGAGAAAATATTGTAATCACGAAAATTGTTCAACTTGAGATTATGATGAATCTTTACGTTTTAAGTCTGTCCAAACCCGAGAAGGTGGATTTATGTCTGACCCCATGTCTGTCTGTCTCTGGTCATATATCCAAAACGGTTGGATGAATTTAGTCCAAAATTGATAGTTATATTTTATAGAGCTATAGGCCTACCTAGGGATTTTTTTTTGTTCTAGCCCTCAAATGAATGGTTGTTTATTGACAAGTGATTTATTTTAATTCAAAATTTTTTGAAAATGAAGATAACAATTTATTTTACATTGATCTATGGGGAACGTTTGATCTCCAAAATGACACTGTATATATAAGTTAACATGACAAATAAAACTATATCCTTTATTTTTGGTGTGAAATTTGTTTGATGGTAGTTTACCGATGATTTTTTTTTAATTTGAACATTTTAAAATAAATGGCTCTAGCGATTTGTTTCAAAATTAATCTCTACTAGGATTTGGACAATATAAATAATTTTACATTTTTTTTTTTTAAAAAATATTTTATAATAAACTTTTTTAGTTTAATGATGACTGATTATGGTTAGATTTGAATATTTTTTTTAAAAAAAAAGCTCTTATTTAAATTCATATTAGTTGTAAAATTGTATCAGGACATGGAAATCGAACCTGGGACTCTTCCTTGTCTTAATACGCCAACGTTCTACCACTGATCTATTAATGATTCTTCCCATGCTCAGTAACATTCTTCACTCATAGTTATGTCTTGAGTCTGTGATGGACGTGAATAAATCGTCAGTTACAGATGAGAGAACAAATTATCAAAAGCTATTAGATGTCACAGCCTGGATAACTCTATGATAGAGCATTGGTGTTAAGCAAAAGCTCCCGGGCTCGGTTCCCGGATCCTGGTGTCATTTTTCAAACAATTTAAATTAACTGAGCTGTGGCTTCCTCATGGGCAGTGCCGTAATTACGATGATTTTCAAACTGTGTGTTAATATTCATTTTAACAATTTTGACAAAAATTCTTATTGGTGGACTATTTTTACACAATAATATATATATCTTTATTTTTTAGATGAATTAACTTGCTGGTAGCTTACTCAAAAAAATTACAGAAAATCTGAAATTTTTTGAAGTGACCTTGAAGATTAAGATGGGGTGCTAATGAGCGTGAGTTTAGGGAAGTATTTTTGAAGTTTTTACAGCATAAACATTTTTGGCCAAAATAAATCAAATATTTCTTTTATAGAAACATATAATTTAGTTTTCTGCACATGCTAATCTCAACAGTCCTTGGATATCTGTCAAGGGGGTCCTAGAATTTAATGACAACTTTTTCTCTTAATTTAAAAAGTTTGTCACCAAATGCCACCATGCTCATGCCAGATATTCAAAAACTGTTGAGATTAGCACGTGCAGAAAACTAAACTATATGTTTCTATAGAAGAAAAATTTGATTTATTTTGTTCAAAAAATGTTTATGCTATAAAAACTGCAAAATTAGCGCATTAAATTCACGCTCACTAACACCCAACCTTAAGTTCAAAATTAATATCTGGGACTAGATTTTCATGATAAATAAGAATACGTTTTTATCTCTACAAAATGATTATCTATTTTAGGATGTTTTAAAAATTACTTATTTTTAAAAATTTGAAATTTGTTAAAAATATTTAAACAATTTGGTTTGAAATTTATATACAAAGGATGTTTATTGTGATTAACAACATTATATGCATTTTTTATTGTTATTAATACATAGTTGGATGGCCTTAAACCATAGTGACCTATCAGTCAATACCAATGTTTTTCAAAAAACAGCTTCAAAGTTGAATAGCATACAGCATTACCAACCTCATGGCAAAACAAAAAATTATGTTACTGTTTGGTCTCTTGTTGGCGTACGACATAGTGCACTATGGCATAAGAAAGAGGACAAAATTCTGAACAGAATCACATAAAAAACTAAATATGTCTATTTTTGGAGATAGTTCACTCTGGCATAAGGCAATCCAATTAAGGGTTAAGGGTTATTTAGTGAAAACCTCTCCTTTTGTTTATTTTTTCGAAGCTATAAAACACGAAATGTTATTTGTGTGGTTGTGTCGTATCATCTATTTTGATAACATTCTGTTTTAGGAGAGTTTACATATGAATTGTTTTTCAAAAATTAGAATTTTTAAAAATAGATCTTAAGATTTGGTTCCGATTAAGTATCTTTGGTGTGTTTGGCAAAGACATTTTTGGGTTAAAATCTTGTTTATTGGTAGTTGACTGATGAATAATCTTTCAAAAATTTGACTTATTTTAAAAGGGGCTCTTTACATTTGGTTTCAAATACATATCTTGGGAATGGTTGACATGGCACGTTAAACTGTACTGTTTATTGGTTTTTGGGGTACACGAATTTGAATAGTTAATTATTGTTTTTTAATCAGTGATGTGACTAAATCTATATAAAAAAAAGAGGGCTAGCAAGAATAACTGCAGCGGAATTTGTCTGGAAGGAAGTTAAAATATCATTAACGAATACAATTCAGCGCAGGCAGGCAGTTAGGTTAGAACCCTTGTCCTCTCATTCCAGAGCTAGACACACTAACAACATGGTCAACACTGGATGTGAATTGACTTTATTGCCCCATGGCTGCGTCCACTCCCCTTACATTTTCCCTCGCTCTGTCCACATGTGTCGCTGACTCTCAGTGATGGCGTGATATGTGAAGGGGGTAGCAAAGGGGTGAGAGGGGATTCCTGTGAAGCAGGGGTGGGCCTGAGTATACACATTACAAACACACACCCATACATTGTTGTTGTCGAGCGCTCGAAGCATTGGGAGGGGGGGGGATATTAGGGTCAGTAGCTACCGGACACATACACTATACACAGATTGATTGAGTGACGTCATCGTATTTAAGGGCTGCTCGCCCATAAAGCCTGGAATAATTGGGCGCTTGGCAAAGTGTTCCATTCAAAAACTGACTAACACGCTTTTTTTATGCTATTTATCTTCTGATGTGCTAGTACTAGGAAATGTCAACTTTTACGCCCCTATATTTTTAAAGCTTAATTCAAACTTAAACACTGAAAATTTTATCAAAATCAGATATAGCCTATATTAGCAAGACATTGATGTGCTTAGAGAAGATTAAAAAAATTGATTTTTTTTAAATAGCTGAATTTAAGATTTAAGCAATTTTTCTAATTATGTAACAAAAAACATAACATTTTCCACTAATTCATCTTTTAAAATGTATATTTTTCTATTCATTTATCAAAGAGTTGTATACCTCGGTAGTATTGGGGTTAAGTTCTCGCCTCAGGACCCGATGTTTGTGGGTTCAAAACCAACCGGGATTGGCGGATTTATGCTGATAAATTTAAAATCCGTAGCACAGCTTCCATCGTAAGGGAAGTAAAGCCATCAATCCAATGTCGATCATGGCATGTAAAATACCCTTATAGTTATGTGGAAATACCTTCCCCGAAAAAATTGATAGGCCCTTTCGCACTCGCTTATAGAAATTCTCGTGTGCTAATTTAATCAGTTGGTTCAGACATTGCACGTTTTATACCACAAGTAAAAAAAAAACATAACGAATTATTATTGCTATACATTTAATTTTACCAACAATTTTAATAATGGATTAATATTGTTGTAAATTAATTAAAGGTAAAATATCTTAGATTATATGGATTCAAATAACAGCATTGTTTTGAAAACCTTTCTGTATATTAAATTAAAATATTATTATTAATAGCACTATTAGTAACCGAGTGAAAGCTTGTTTAATTTTTCTGCTTTTCCCCTTAAATTAACACTTCATTCTAAAAAAAATGTTATTTATATAGATTCTTACTTACTTACTTTATGGCAGTAGACACTCGAAAGTTAAGAGGTCTATTTAAGCTCGGCCGAGCATATCACATTTTTTAAAAAAGATGGCGCTAGCTGTAGGCGGTGTCATAAAACTCGAGTGTAGCCGAAGCTTATTCGGCCGGTAACGAGAAAACGTAGCAGACCGAACACTTCCCAAGTGAGAGATAATTTTTTCTTCCTTTCACAAAGTACCGAGTACCAAGTCTCGCGTTTCAAAGACTGAGGATACATTAAGTCGGCTCAGATAGAAAAAAAAAACCTTGGTTTTGACGGTGGGCGCAACTCATTCAGAGAGGTGGTTGCTAACAGTCGTTATATATACCCTGGCCGTTGGCCTACCAGTCACTAGGTATATACTGGTAGAGTGATGGCCTACATTCAGCAGGTATATACTGGCAGAGGAGGGATGGCTTATAGCCACTAGGTATATCCAGTCACAGAAGGGATGGCTTATAGTTGATATGTACAACCTGACAGAGTGAGTGATGGTTTGCAGCAGCTATGTACAACCTGACAGAGGAGTGATGGTTTGCAGTAGCTATGTACAACCTGACAGAGGAATGATGGTTTGCAGTAGCTATGTACAACCTGACAGAGGAGTGATGGTTTGCAGTAGCTATGTCCAACCCGACAGAGGAGTGATGGTCCGTAAGGAAACGCAATTAACAAAGCAACTAATTGTGGTCAACTGAAACTCATCTGAACTGAGCAGGACTAAGTCCTCTTCAAGAAGTTACAATAAAATATAATGTCTATAGGTTGAGCCAAATTAGAACTCGGTATAAGGGTACGGCCAGGCTGGACGAGCGCGCGAGTGACTAAAATATAAAATATAACACATTGGTTGTAATTAGAGGTGGCCAGACTGGAACGAGCGCGCGCGCTCAACCCGATATAGTCTAGTTTACAGGTGCTAGGCAATATTATTGTATTTTGGTTCATTGAGTGCTAGGAAAACTTCTCAATTTGACATGATATTTGACTTTTTTTACTACTATCGATAGGTTTAACACACTCTCTACTAATGGCCTAATTTAATTGGTAGGATCATAAACCATACTTATATGTATATGTATACATGTAGAATATGTTAAAATACTTCAATATTATTAAAGTAGGCCTCTACAAATAAGAATTACCATTAGCGTGGAGAGAGGATGAGAAAACCACAACAATAAATCACTTGTCAAAACCCCCCTCAGTTCACTCAGCCAAGATTTGGAGCCTCCTCGTCAACTACTATCGAGAGCTATAAGCTAAACACGCGCTCGCCAGTCTGGCCACCCAGTCGCTTGCGCGCTCGCTCGCACGCTTGTCAGTCTGGCCGAACCCTAAGCCAGCGCAATACCATCGACATATATTATACAATTAGATATTACGTATTTCATGTGGTGGGGTGCTATTTCCTTTCGGTGAGGTTGATAGAATAGTCCGAATATTGTAGAGCGGGTTGTAGAGCGGGTGGTTCTCGGGCAGTGGACAAATATTAGGTCAGCCTACTAGTGTGATATAAATTACTGTCATTTTATTTAGACCAGGTAACGCGTATTCATATGCATTAAGATTAGCATATGACTAGAAAAAGTAAAAAAGGGGGAGGGGGGAACAACCAATCAAATCAAAGAATCATCCAAGAAGGCGCTGAGTTGGAGTGGGGAGGCCATACCACAGGCACGCTGTTCTGTTGTAGAGAGGTGTAGATTGAGATCGTCTTCCTTTGTTGGCTAGGAGTAAGTAGTGGGTTATCAGGTGACCATCGTGAAGGACGCTAGCACGAAACGGGCCACGGTAAGTCAAATTCTGTAGATTATTTCAGTTACTTCTTGTAGTATTTTCTCGGAGTTAAAATATATGCTTGTATGTGAGAGCTAAATTCTATTAGCCCAGCAGAGTAGTTTAGTAGTAGATATAATAAGTACAAGATTACTATAACTTGTCAAGGTGTGAATATATATTTTGATAGTGCCAGTTTACAAGAACTTGTCCAAATGTGAACTATAGTTTGGTAGTAAAGTACGACTGAGTAATCAGAAACTATTTCAAGCTGCACCAAGAAGTGTGGATAACGCCGAAATATCATGATGGATTTATATTGTCATGAAACCACATTTCTGTTTTAAATTTGTTTTTCAATGAACGTTTGAATCCACAATTAGGCGTCACCAGATTACCATGGACAAGGAGATCGGAGCTTGATTCCCGGTGGATGTACTATAGGTGATTATTTATAAACTGTTTCCCCCTTTACTTCCACTTAATGGCGAGTAAATTTACTCCAAGTTCTATTTTACTCAAACCTAAGCCAACAGTTTAATTAAATGCTGTTAGTTCTAACAGTGAAATATATAAAGATACGTATCTACATCCACGAGCCAACTCATTGGGCTTTGACAGTTATTTATACACAAAATATATCTCAGCTGCTACTAGGACTTTACTAGGATTGATTATTATTATTCATGTTAGTAATAGGGAAGTTCATGGCATGCAACGTTGCTTTGTTCTTTACACACTCTCGAGAGAGTATTATTTGACTTATATTATTTATTTGGTAATTATTTGAGTATTATTTTTATTATTATTATTATTATTATTATTATTATTATTACTTTCATCACCGCCTCTTAATACCCGTTCGAGTTGTACGCACTTACGCTAATGTGTAATGGTAGGGTGATTGTGAGATAAAATGGAGAACCTACAGTTTAGCGTGGGATCCGAACCACGGTGGAGGCCTGGCATTCCACACATTCACAAGTTGTGATTAATACAATTTGTACGTATATTGTTACAAGAATTATTCCCCAAGGGCCTTTGGATTTTGTATGAATTTGGAATAGCTTAAAACGGTTGTTTTGTTATTGTAAAATTTTTAACGCAAAATAAAATATATTTATAAACAATTAACCATCTACTCACTTTTATATGTTTATAATGACCTTTATTATGACAGCAGAAGGAGGAGCTATCAGGACCATTTTTAATTATTTATCATGGTTAGGATGTGGATTTATCTGAATGAAAAAGTTGCATACTATTATCAATGCGAATTATGCACTTAAAACTGAAGAAATGAGCAATAAAAACATAAAAATATTCACAACTAAAAATACAAGTATCAAAATTAGAATGATAAGTTACAACTTACTTTTTATGGTTCTTATTACAATAAACCGCTGGATATTTATCAAGACAGGAGTCAATCGCTTCTGGCTATCGTTAAAATATTCTTGTACATTGAAAAGCTCTTCATTACATGATAAAACAATATTCGAAGCTGTAACATTGTGTTACAATAGGACTTGCCCCCATTCAAACCTTCACACATAACTCACCTCTGGATTCATACTACCCGCTCCAAATAATATTCAAAAATAATCTAATCCCTACAATAATACACTTCTCTATTGTAGTTCTCGTAATTTGATACAATTTGATACAATAGACCATTTTAATCAATATCAATACAATAGAATAGTATAATACACTTATCATGTACTCACCCAATCTATCTTGTGGTTAGAGCAACGACGAGCAACACCGGGTAGAAACCGAGAACGGGGATTTGACCACGTGAGCCACGAGATCCCTTCAGTCGAAGTCCACACCTACTAAATCAAATCGACACTGAAGAAGACCATACCAAATTAACTTCGACCTATGGAATACTACCCACCTGCCCTCTGATGGGAGAATCATGTACTACGTAACAACATCCGATGGCAGAACAACTGCTCTAGAAGAAGGATGGGGCAACAACAATAAAGCTACGTGACGTTGCATTGCTTCTAGAACAACGCCACCGACAAAATTGTTCTTTCCCCCCACCTTGGATCCCGGCTATGAAAAACCCTATTTAAAGTGATGAAAACATATTGTAAAGATAACTATTCCATCGACACTGGACGGAGGAACATGGTCCTAGGACCAGGACTCTGTCAGGATAATCCTTGATAAACTACGGACGTAAACTATAGCAACATATATATTGAACTCTAAAATTAAACTTTAACTTTTTGTACAAGCCATCTTGGGCGTTGTGATATTTTTTGCACAATAATTTTCTTTACCAGAACTTTAAACTTTAATATGAGATTCTATTTTTGTGTCTGTCGCCACTTGGGCGCTAGAGTCAGCTGTTTTTTCTTGATCTTTTAGATAACCACAACTATTAGATAATTTTGTGTTGGACACGTTTATAAATATTTCATTTTGAAATAGTGCTGCTAATTATTTTTATGATATCTTTGTTATGACGAATATATATTAAATTTAGCTTTGTAACGTAAATTTTTTACAGATAAAATTAAATTAGTGATTAATTTTATAGTTGGACATTTTTCAAATATTTTCGCTAGGCTTTGTTTATAGTAGTTTATTTACCTTGATCTCGCAAGTAAATGTAAGTTTCTAAACTTTGAGTCTAGGTCAGATATTCCCGCGGGAGTTCGACTAAAGTCTGTTAGCCAAACTCTCGCGTATTTTAAAATGTCTAATAAATATACTTTATATTTATTATTAAATTTGTTGAAGTCTGCATTGGTAGTAAATCAGACGCCTTTGGAACAATGTAATAAGGCCCATAAGGCCCTTATATAAACTTTACAAGTTTTATTAATGTACTCTTATCGACACTATGGGTTGTTTGTCTCTTCAAGACTAGCCCATCTGATTGTTAGATATGTCAAGTATGAGGTAAGTTTCTCTCTAGTTAACTGCGCGAAATGACTGTTTATTTCTATTATGATTTTCCACAGAACTCAGTACGATCATTGAGACCATGTAAATAATTCTGCTTTGTTTTTGCCTTGAATAAACCGTTTATAGTATTGTTATTTAATCTTGCATTTGATTTCCCATTTTGTATTTATGTAGATTACTACCCCCCCTCTACCTTTAAGTTATCTGTGGCCGTAAGGAAAGGTTGGAGGGGTGTAACAAAGCTAACCATCCCTGTAGAGGTGTAATCTTGTGCCAGTTCCTCTGTTATCCCCTTGAAGAACTTTGTCGACTCTTTCCAAAACACTAAGGCTTACATTCCTTTTTAATAGGGGTAGTGCTGGGTTGGGGTTGGAAGCTCATGGGTGTGAGTCAAGCTCATTCTCGTGGCGACTGCCCTAACCCGGACGGGCCAAGAGGCTTCCGTCCTTTGCCTGGGGGCTGTTTTCATCCGTAAATCGCGGCAGAGTGCCTCTTTGTGGCAGCGCCTGCAGGGTTTAACCCGAAGGGTGGTTAAATCTCTGTTGAGGTATCTGTGTGGGAAAGAATAGGGGGTGGGTATTTCAGGTTGAAAGCACTTCAGAGTGATTCCTGAGGCTAGGAGCCTGACCTCCTCTGAAGGGTTAGAGCCCTTACGTGAGAGTCCAACACTCACGGATGGAGGAGCCAACTCCTCCCGTTGATGAAGCTGGCTAGGGCGGAAGGGTTTTCCTATCTGTCCGGTGATGACAGGGTCGATGGCAGACATTGGGTACGTGCGTATGCGTAATATGCGTGGCTACGCTCGAAGGACACAGCCATGATGGGCTGGAGGGGTCTCGCAAGGGGTGTTTGTTCCCCAGAAAAGTGGATGCTGGTTTCTGATGTTACAGATGAGTTTCCCCCTTGAAAAGTCTCTGATTGTCCTAGTGTAGTATGATGTCCTTAATTCCTTTTCAATATGTTTTAAAATGTATCTGCTGTGACTCTTACAGCTGTACACGGCACAGTACTTATGGTTATTTGTAGAACAGCACCAAAGATTCCAATAGTTGCTAACCTCGCGTTTAAAGCTCAGTGATGGGGTCAGGAAAATTTCGGAGAGTGTCGCTGTATGAATACAAGATCACTCTGCAACTCACTCCTCTCACAAGCGCTGATTTCAGATTTTATGCTAGCTGGATCTATAGGATTTCGCAAGCTCAAGATATATAGACACCCAGTCACAACCATTCCCCGTTCCCTCATGTATCCAGTTCCGCTCTCAAATTCCATCACCAAGAATAGCGGTAAAATTTGGATTGATACCCCAACGAGCATTGTTGGCTTTTGCACTACCTACTCTAATCTCTTGATATGGTCATTTGTAAATAACCTACATTAATGGAGATAAACATCTGATAGGGGCTCTAAATTTGCCTTGATAATTTAGGAAATATTCTTTAAATAGAAAAACCACTGCATTTATGCTTTTATATTAATATGCGTGAAAATATACACTTATATCTGGAATATGCATTATATATATATGTTTTAAATATTGCATAAATGTTTATAAGGCTGACATATCAATATCAACAAAGGAAAATATTACGAATATATGCAAAATCCGCAGCCTAATCATGCTGAATAATTATATTTTCTTTTGGATTTCATTTTTGAAAGATTGACCTTAGCTTCCTTTGGTAGCTTTGCTACAGTATGTTTGTATTTTTCTTCGGGATAGTCTGCCCATATATTATAAATCGCTTGTATCCTGACATTTTACTCTGCCTTTATATATAATTGTATTTATAGGCTACCCATTTTACTTTTGATTATTAATATAAAAAGGGAACTACACTAACAATAATGAGTGAATGGAGTAGAACACTATTATATCCAGTAGTGTCTCGTGACAAAAATTCTTAGGCAAGTTTGAAAGGGGCGCCCCCAAGCATAAAAGGGGAGGTCCCAGATTTAAAAAAAATATCTTTTATTCTTCAAGAAGATTTTTGGAGTTTTTTTTAATGATAGTTGTGGCTTTTGGCGTCCTTGTGTTCTGTGATTTACATTATTGTGTTATTACTTACTATAGACATATACTTATAAACTTTCGTTTGTTAGCTTTCACTGATACATACATCAAAACAAAAGCACCTGCTACAATAAACTCCACAAAACTCTAAAGCCCGGTACACACGACACAACTTCTTGTACAAAAAGTTGTGCAAGAAATTGTACAATATCTTGGTCACATGGATTGCATACACATTTTAGCCAGTGAATGTTCACACGGCATTTGTGATTGCATACAATAGTTGAAAAAAACATGTTGCGTTTGCCCTTTTTATGGAAAAATAATAATTGAATTATTTGGAGAATATTGGTATTAAATATAAATAATTTATTATTCATTCCTAAATATTATGAAAATAAAAAATTAGTTTTTTAATTTTTTAATAACAGTTGAAAACCTTTATGTTTGGGGTTTAACCTCCTTCAATTATAATTTATTATTTGTTTTCAAGCATTAAGCAGTATTTCTTACAATCAATCTTTTTTTTAATAACTGTCTAGCATACGAAGTTTTTGTGCTTACAACTCAAAGGTTGTACAAGAAAAATGGCTAATATAGGACGCGTTATATTCCCTGAAATCGTATACAATAAGTTGTGCAAAGCAGTAGGGGTGTGCGAAGGCCACTTTTTAGTTGCGAAGTGAAGTCGAAGCGAATCTTGAAATTTGAGAAGAAAAGTCGAAGTCGAAGCTACCTAGGATTTTTGTTGTTGTCACTTAACGCGACTTTTAATTTTTAAATTAATTATTTTTCTAGATCTTGTTGGTAACGAGGACCAGGAAAACTTCCTTATTTTTTACCTAAGGACTATATTAAAAATTAATGCACACAGGCTTACTGATAAGCATAGTAACTTATCAATTAAGTTTTAATTTTTACTTACATCGTGGAGTTTATAATATTTTTTACAAACTTTACATGCGCATATCTTTTTATTTACATTTCTCTAATAATAATTATAAATTAAATTCCGTTTTCATTTCCTACGTTCCGTATCAGCCATTTTGAACAATAGAGAAATTGTGAAGACGCTATTAAAAACTTATGTGTCAAAATGCACTTGTAAGTTTGTCACAGATAAATCCAAAGAGATAGGATATTAAGGACCAAACATTAGACGCGAGCTGTGATGATAGCACAACTAAAGCGCTTTCTCTGCTTCATACCAGTAACCATGGTGTTACTTTTTATAGGTATTTTTATTTTTTACAAAAATTATATTGGCGATAGGGGAAATAATATATTAACATTTACTTACCCAATTTTGTTCCATGCTTACGTTGTGGTAGTTAACTTACTAGTCAGTGCTACAATTCTGTTTAGTAACGGTTTTAAAATTATCAAATTTTGGAAAATGTAACATTTATTAAGAAAAAATAAATAGTTTGGTAATAATTTATCGAAATTTAATCCTTTCTTCGAAATTTTTCGAATATGCGAAGGTTATTGTAGATGTCGAAGTCAAAACAGAAGGATATTTGACCTTTGACTTCAACTTTTCGAAGCTTCACACACCCTTACAAAGCAGATCTTGTACAAGTTTTGGTGTTCACACGATGCCATCTTCAGGCTGCAACTTCTTGTACAACTTTATGTACAAGAAGTTGTGTCGTGTGTACCGGGCTTAAAGATGTGTAGGCACGGGGTCAGTACCTGGACAATATATTAATTTCCCCTTTCATGCCATACCATCCCTATATATTTTCAAAGGGGAAGAGAGGGGTAGTGACTTCGGTTCTAGTCGTCACCCTTCGGGCAAGATAAGTCGTAGCTCGGCTGCTTGCATTTTTACCTGACAACCGCAGCTCTTCCCCTTCTCTGCCCTCCAAAATCTATGACGTCACAAATAAGAACTACAGTAGCTAGAGCAATGGAATGAAATGGGACTAATGGGACTAATACTGACCTTTAGATGGACTAGTGGACGTCTTGCATGCATGTTACGGTCATTGCCATGTATGGGATTTTTTTTCAAACCCACTGATGCTTGAATAATATTTAAATGATTACCAGGAGAATATTTTTTGCAAACAGTAAATAAAATAATTTCATATCTTCAATCAAAGGCAAGCAGTGCTTGTCCTGACGTGACGCCACTGATTATATCCAGATAGCTACATAACTATATCTAAACAAATAGTCTTATTTAAATCATTAGGATAGCTATGCACAAGACCATACACGTGCCCCTGAGAGGCAATGCGAGGTTTTGTAATGGATTAGCTCCCCTAACACTCCCCCCCTTCCAAATGACGATTACGCCAGCAATCTAGGCCACCTTCAGTGCCGAGCATGTAAAGGCCCCAGCTCTTGTTTGATTACTTAAAGTGTTGAGGTGCGTAAAGTTGGCAGAATGTCTCTCTTTGGACCAGTGGTTTACAACCACTGAAGAATTCGACACCAATTTTTGTTTTTCAAACAATTTCGACCCCTTGATAACCTACAAATCTTTTAAATTATAATTTAGCACCGCATCTTATCAAATCATTTAGGCTTAACGTATGTGCACTAATTACGGAAAAATGGGTAGTTCAAATTTTAGTTATTTCAAATTTGTTTGTATATCCCGTGAAATTTTAATTAAGGTCTACTGTAATTTGTTAAATAAGAGATTCCTAATGTGTTAATTTTTGTCCCCACGTCTTACGATCTATTCTGGCTTTAACTATTTAAAATAATTAAGGAATTAATCTAATGTGTAAAAGAAGATATAGGTTGAATCTAGAAGTAGTGTACCAGTTGTGCCGATATTACGTCATCGGACGACCAGTGTTCCCATAAACCTCCGCGAGAGCACCTGGCCGGCTCGCGGAGGGTTTTCTCCCGTGGGAAGAAGTAGTTCGCGCGGTTGGCAAGGGGATCTAACAAAGGGTATAGAGCAGTGTGATTTCGTGAACTGGAGGGGGTGAACGGATTTTTCCACCTCCCCAGACTGATGGTGTGGTCAAAAAGATAGTTGTACAGGAACAAATGTAAAGGTGTTGAGTAACTATGTAATATTGTGAAATAAAGTGATGCCTTACAAAATTGGGTATGTACACAGTAGGGTGAAGAGTAGAAAATATTCTCACTACACTTGATCGGGATTCGAACCTGATCTCCACGCCATTGGAAGTTCATGCTAATACGATAGTAACATCTTAGACCACTCGATCACTGCTAATTAATCACCTCCTATAAAGAAAAGTATATCATTTTAAACAAATCAGCTAAAACTTTTTCAAATTGGCCATGCCATTTATTTTTGTTGAAATAGGTAATATAATATAACATAATATAATATAATATAATATAATATAATATAACAACTCTAAAGACAAGAGTTTTAAAAATAATAATCTTACACTACTTTTATTATTATTAATTTAGCACCGCATATTACTACCCGTTCGGATTATACGCCTACGTAATAATTACCTTAATATGTTAGGGATTATGAAGGTTGGATTTTAGAAGAAGTGTACCTGCATATTCGTGGAAAACCATTTAGAAAAATCCAGCCTCAGTACACCCGACTGGGATCAAACTACGATCTCCCCTTCATCGGCAGTCTAATATATTGTGAGACCAGCACCTAAGACCATTCAGCCACCGAAGCGGGTAAGGAATCGTTCAACTTACAAAGTATAGAGTATTTATATTAGGTTTGGTTAAACTTTAAAATTAAATTAAAAAATGTAGAAAATGGATGATTCTCTTTCAACTTGTGTTTATTTAAGTTTTAATTAGTGGTATCTTTATTGACATAATGCTGTAATCGGCCTGGGTTGACCAGTGGTTTGTTGTGCACTCCCTTTTAGATCTGGACACTTAATTTCATAAAAATGTTTGTCTTCTCCTTCCCCTCCCCCAACCCTAATTTGATTACTCTATGTATGTATGTATGTATGTATGTATCAGGCTCTATATGTCTCCCCCTCTGCTTCCCAAGCAGGTATGATCACCAGCTAGGTACGTTTCAAGCAGCAATAATTACAGAAAATTGTCATATTTTGTTACAAAAGTAGCTAAACCTACTTCATAAGTCAAACCATGTGACTTTCAGCTGTCACTTTTTATAGATAGAGCTCTCTTTGCATATCTAGATAAAGAGAGATAAATAATCCAGGAAATGTAAATAAAAAAGGTCCCTTGTGACAAATAGTATTAATGCAAGCCGTATCGTTAGCCACGTGTCTCAACTAGTTTGGCTTACCTATGACGAATATATATATTGCAGCTCAAACCCCGCTCGGGTCTAATTAGGATGGTTTTTAATAAACTATATCCCACCCTAGCTCCACTCAAATATGGGTATAGTATAGTCATCACATCCCTATCCCATTAGTGTATTTAATTGTGTAATGAACAAATGGGTAGTAAGACATGGTGTAATGTAGCCCCCCCTCCCTGGAGCCCCTGCCCAGCCATTTCTCTGTATCTCCATGTATACATATATATAATCGACGCTGATGAAATATTTTTAAAACAATCTTATTTTATTGTATTAATATAAAAAGTAAGGTTCTTACACACATACCTTAAACCTAATTTCCTTCCATGAACTTTAGTTTTGTAACGTTTATTTATATTTGCTTTAAGACCCGCTTCGGCGGTTGAATGGTCTAAGGCGTCGCTATCGCAAAAGATTGAACTACCGATGATGGGAAGATCAGGGTTATACTCTTTGCTAGCTGTACTGAGGGTGGTTTTCTCTCTATAGTTTTCCACGTTTCCTCCACGAAAATCACGGTACACCTTCTCTAAATTCAACCTTCCTCATCACTAAAACACTAGCGTAATTAGTATATATATGCGTATAACCAAAATGGTTAGAAAGAAGCGGTGTTAAAAAGCTTGAGCTGTAGTGTAGCGAGTGAATATATATTTTTTTTTCACTAGCTACACTACAGCTACAGCTCATAGGCTACCCCATAGAGGAACCAACTAAGGTAAGCTTGATACTTTCAAGGTAAACGAAATGTACAATACATTTGCCACCTTGTACTTTATGGATCTTCCTAAATCTGGTCATCTCAATATTTTGTCTAGTTTTGCCTAGTCTTAAATATATCCTAGCTTTTGTCCCATCCATAAAATAAGCCTTATCCGAGTCGCGTGCATTCTCATCCTACCTATTGTAGAGTAACCTTTATTGTGGCGCTGGAAACCATCCCCTCTGGAGAATACTAAAGACTCGACACACCCTGTGAAAACTTTCCCTTCTTGCGTTAGTTCCTCAGGAGTTTCATAATTATTATCACCGCTTCTCTCCTAACTATACCTTCAACCCCATTCCTCCTGTTAGAACGTAGAACAACGACGCATGTCTCTCTTCTTTATATCACCTTATAGAAGACGGGTGCGTTAATTGCGTTTCTGTCACAATACATTGGAGCCCCCTGGAGGGAAGAGTGTAAGGAATGGAGGTTTAACTTTTACAGTTACGGAAAGTTGCTCAATTAAGTTTGCAACTTAAGAAGTGTAAAAATTGCCGACTACACTAATGTGGGAAGTTATATGAGAGATTAGGTGCCAAAAAAACAACACAATACCCAACAACTTTTACCCCCTTTCCAAAATAATGATGTACACAACATTATACAATATATAAATAAATGTATACACATTAAAATAAACATTAGGTTATTATTTAATAACATAATAGCCCCAACCAAAATCCCTTCTTGGAGAGTGATCTGTTGAATGGTTTTTAACTTCTTATTTATAATTTTTATATAATTAATGACAAGTATTTGGCTTGTTAGCTTAAAAGACGCCGAATAGTTTTATAAAGTGTTCTAAATTCCATCGTCTTCCAAAGACTTTCCATCCCAAGACAAGGAGCATAAACGATCTCTTTAAATGTTTTCTTTTTATATTCAAGGTATTTTAATAAGCAGTCTGGTACGAAAAATTAAAGATATGAAATACAGAATGATGATTTAAAACCATAGAAAAACGTATAAATAGGAAATAATAAAATCATTTTGATATAATGATTGACTTTAATGGTGAGGTTAGTAATTTTGATTTCGACTGGAATTACCGCTGGTTGATTACATCATGACCTTAGCTGATAATACTGTTTACTAAATTTAGTTTCTAGTATGACTGTGGTAGAAGATAGAGCTTGCTGCAATTACTAGTTTCTCGGATGGGTGTATAGCGTGGGAACATTAAATACCCCACCCTAGACTTAGCTCTATGATGTGATTAATGACAGCCTTTCCATATACAGCTATAGACGTTAAGAGAGTAAGAGTAAGTGGAATCCGTGACTTACAATTCTTGCAGTCCACTTCAAGAATGCGTGATGGCCTCAAGTCAGGCTAAGTGACAAACTGCATGCCAGCTCTTCAAACGAACTCCTGCGCGCTATATATATTTTTCCATAGTGTTATCTCTAACCATGTTGAGTCATATCTGTTGCTACCTAAGATTGCCGTAAGGATCAGACTTATGCAGGGGCATTGTGTGTTTTAGCTTAAGAGACTTTGGCATAATTTTTTCTGCTGCCTAGGTTTAGGTAAGGCTTTTGGGAAACTATTAAGAACAAAGATTGTCCAAGCAAAATAAATTTGCCAAATATCTGTTTTGATTTGAGAGTCTGGGTAGCCCGATGCTCAGTCTTATTACTTTTGCTAGTAAGAATAATATATTTCTTTCACACTTAGTTGGGAGAGTGTTTATAATTCCCTGGGTCTTATAATTAGTTTGTGTGTACACTATTGAGGTTCATTCTTGGTGGTGTTGTATTTGGTTGTTTTGGCAATTTGTTTGTCTAGTTTTGTAAATGGACATCTAGTTACGAACTGAGACGTGAAGGGTATATGAGACCCTCTGTGATTTATCTTTGTTATTAAATTAAATTTAAATTTAGCACCGCGTCTTACTACCCATTCGGTTTATACTCTTAAGTACTATTTATACGCTCATGGGTTAGCATTTGGAAAGGTTGAATATAGATGAAGTGAACCCGCATTGGCGTGGAGGGAAAGTGAAAAACCGTTTAGGAAAAACTACCCCCAGTTCACCCGACCGAGATTTGAACCTCGATCTCCCCGTCCTCGGCAGTCGAGCTCAACGCAACTAGCGCGTTAGCTAACTACGCCACCGAGGCGGGTTATCTTTGTTATTGTATCAAAATGTATATCAATAGGTTAAAGAAAGTAGAGCAAGTTTATGAGCTTTTATCCCGTGGACCTTCTTTAAATGGCTTGGTGTGCGAGCTCAGAGGCCGAAAACTACAAGCTTTTGCTACTAATAAACCGCTATTGAGCCCTAAAGTATTTGATACTCGTTTCCCCAGTGAATAGTTATACTTTTACCAGAAGAAATGTTATGAACTTGAGGGAATCTTTGCATCCATAAAGGGCACCAGAAGAGATCAATTCTATACCTAATTTGACACTCGTCTTTGGTGCTTTACGGGATGACTAAATATGATAGTTACTAAGCTAGAGAGGACGGCAATAATTACTAGAAAGGAAGCGCTCAAGAAAAGAAGCGAGTCATGCTTGGGGAAATTGGAGCTCAAGATGACATGTATATAAAAGGATGAAGTTGAAGAGGAAAAGTCATACGAAGATCAACGATAACTAGTTCAAAAACTTCTATCTTGCCATACATGTTCAGCAAGATGAAGGACCTATCGTGGCAGTTGAAGGACGTGAACCTAGGAGGCAGCCCTGTCGGCGATATGAACGACTTAGAAGAGTCTCTGCGACAAAGTGAAGACTGAATTTTATGGGGGATAGCATACATACAAGTCTTAAATCATTTTTAAAAATGGCTGAAGAAAAGGAAGAAATCGCAGGAAGAATTTACTAAGCTGAACCCTACAAAGAAGCAGTAGTAGATCTATTTGAGGGCAAGTCTTTGGTTTTGTAGCGTTCTGCCAAGCGGATGGTCAATTCTTGGAACTAGCTCAAGGAAGAGATGACGTTGGCATTTCAGCGACCGGATTATATTGATCATCTTCTTTAAGAGGTAATTTTAACGATACAAGGCAAAGTAGAAAGCCTTGAAATATTTATGTCCATAATGGATAACCTTTTTCTCGATTGACTAGGATACGTACCGAAGATGAGATCTTAAGACATGTACTATAAAAACTAAACGCTTACTTTAAGGACAAGTTGTGCATGTATGACATTAACACGTTGAAATATTTTCGTCAACTAGGAAGAAGGTTGGATCTAGGAAGTGTTCATGGGGCGAAGAAGGCTTCACCTACTAGAGCAACGTCGGTGATGCAGCCTTACTTGGCCTACACATTTAGTCATCAATTCAAAGGCAAATATCTTTGAGAAGCCAAAGTTTACGTCTTGGGTGTGACAAGTCTGAACCAATAGCATCTAAGCTAGGAAAAATAGGTACACCTTCAACACATCAAAGCAACAATAAAAGTCAACCAGTGGACACTAGAGATGTGAGACAGAAAATTGTTCTTATATTTTCTGAAAATTTTTCCAAAACGGAAAATTTGAAATTATTATTTCTGTAAAATAATTTCAACTAATTCAATGGATAATAATATTAACAGTAATAATAATTAATGGTTGTGATAATAGTAGTATTTGTAGTTGTAGTAGTAGTAGTAGTAGTAGTAGTAGTACTAGTAAAGAAACACCTGATTTGGTGGCCGCATTGTCTAGCGCGCGACTCTAGCAATAGATTAGACTGCCGATGACAGGAAGATTGGAGTTCAATCCCGGTCAAATGCACTGAGAGTGGTTTTCCACTCTCACGTCTTCCAAATGTAAGTGCAATTCCTTTCAATTCAACCTTCCTCAACCCTAGCACATTAGCAAAATTAGTACATAAGCGTAAACCCAAATGGGTAGTAAGACGCGGTGCTAAATAAAATAGTAGAGAAACAAATGAATGCGAGCCTTTGTAGACCCGTTATGATCATAAATTGTGCTTCAATTTTTTGTCATCAATAAGTTAATTCAAATAAATTTAAGGTTGGACCGACATTTGGTGCCCTATCCTCTGTGCTTCCTATCCACCCCTCCCCCTTCTTATAATCCACTCGTCTCTTAACACACAATATTTTGAAGTATTATATGTTCTAAGTGTCACCTTTATGATTCAACCCCTACACCGCAAGCCTTCACTGCAGAAAATTTTCCGATTCAAAATTTACTGGGAAATTTTCATCTCTAGTTGACGCCAGGAATTACTATAACTGTGGCAAAAAGGACATTTGTTTTTAGCATGCATGCGATACAGGAAGATAATCTTTTGCTTTGGACGGGGTAAGCCAGAAATTGTCAGGAAAGAGTGCGCAAAATGTTCACCTACAAAAAACAAGGAGGGGGAGCTATAAACCACCAATATGTTCCCCTTAAGATGAGAAGTCTGACTAGCCTACCTGAGTGGAAAAGATGCTGTGAAGAAGTTGCCATTTTTTTGGTAATAAACCTATCCCACAAGACTCACACATACACATTTTACTACAAAATACTAAGGATGGGAGGCCTTATGTTGCAGTTGAAATAATGAGAAAGACAATTTATGATCTATTAAAATCAGGTGCTTCTCTTTCTTTTTTGATGGAAAGGGAATGAAAATGTTGTCAAAATTAGGACTTGAAGTGGAGCCATTGTAAATCTGCTATGTAAGGACCCCAGATGTAACTCAACATCGGGTGGTAAGGACCATGAAATTGCCAATACGGTTGGAAAATAAAACTAAGACTATTAAGTTTTTATCTGTATCTTCCTTGGAGCAAACATTGATTTTGGAGTTCATATGTTGGAAAATTCTCGACATTTTCCCTTGTGGGGTGGACGTAGATTGGTCATTTGGAAACTAGAGAAATAGTAGTGAATCTGATTCGCCGGCGTAGAAATCTTTGATTTTTAAGTAAAATTAAGAAATAAAAATTGCAAGAATTTTAACAAGGGTTGACATAATGTAGTAAACTCAATCATGATGAAACCTTAAAAATGACAACTAAAATTGAACGTGTTATCAATGTTGGGATTAAGAGACCAGTGAATCAGATACACTGCCCGTGTTCTTCAGCAGTACTCAACGTGGTATATGAAGAATTGGATGATACGCTTAGATTATGAGGAGTGAAGTCTTCCAGCCATTGGTCATATCCTAACTTACTCGTAAGTAAGCCCAATGGAAATAACAGGTTCTGCTTGGATTGTCGAAAATTAAATGCTTTCACTAGAAAAGATTCGTTTTCACTTCTTTTCATTACGTACAGTTCAGACAAACTCTGTGGAGGATATATCTCCTCCATACATTTAAATACTGCATTTTGGCAAATAAATCTTTCGAAGTGTTTGTTAGTAAATCAGTTGCAGTATTTTCTGTGCTTGGAAGGGGACTTTTTTAGTTTACTTCAAAGGCATATGGTCTGACAAATGCTCATGTTAAATTCCAAATGTAAATGGACCATATTATTGGACCGCAACTATAACCCTACGATCTCATTTATTAAGATAGTCTAATTATTGTGACACCAAACTTTAAGAACCATATAAATTTATTTCAAAAAGTAATACAATGGTTAAATGATGCAAAACTCAGTATCAATACCAAGAAGTGACAATTCTACAAACCACAGTAGAAGTACTTGGGCTATCTGGTGAGTGAAACTGATTTTTAGAGTCTGTCTGGAGAAATTTAACTTTTTCGTCTTAAAGAACATTAAGGCTATCATAATATTTTTGGATCTAGCATAGAGATACGAATGATTTGTGAATGAATTTTCTGGCTCAATTTCAGTTCTTACAGAAATAACAAAAATTGAACAATAGAATGCCAACAATCCTTCAACCATTTGAATTACGATCTTAGAAACCCGCTGGTCTTGCCATGCCCAGACTTTTCAAAAGAGCTCACACTGGAGACAGATGCTTCAAACAGAGATATAGTGGACGTTCTAACACAAGAGTTTGTTGATGAATTATTTTACCATAATAACTAACCAATATTCTTTGCTGTTGCTAAAGAAAGATGTAGAACCCCACGAGACGATTGACCAGATGGTTTGTAAGGACTGCAAGATAGTGCACTGAAAGAGAAAGCAGCACTAGATTCCATATGCCTTATTGAGAGCAGTTGAGTTGTAAGGCCTTATACCAGTGCTTCATAGGAGCTCTGCGAGGGACAAATGGTATTTAGAAATAAGAAATAAAATAAGAAGCCTGATACCTGCCCATGTCGGAAAGAGCATGGGGAGATATTATATAAGAACATAAACCTAATCATTCTATCACCTTAGGATGATGGCTTAAGGTTAGTTGTGCCTAGGGAACAGCGAGACCAGATAATGAGTCAAGCACATGATAGTATGACTTCAGGGCATATGTGTTTGTACCAGACAAACAAACGTATAGACGGGGATTTTTTTTTATATATTTATTTATTTATTCATTTATTCAGTGTTTACAGGCCCGGTATCCTACCAACTTTAAATCCGGGCCGTTTTTCCACATAACTTTGACTTTTCTTTTATAATTTCAATATGAATTTCCTTTTTAACATTAAAAAAACAGATTTTGGCTCTTAACTTAAATGTAATTCAACCACCCCTAGCTCCATTTGGTCCGCCCCGGGTATATTACGCCCCCGGTACCCTCCCCCACTTGGCCCTTCACAATGCCCGGGATTTCACTCCCGAGTCCACCAAGCGCCCAGCAGAGGTGGGCATCCCCATATCCACCACCTGGGGAGGCACCCTATCGGAGTTGGTGCCCCGCCTACTTTCTACCCACCACACTTCGGTTTTCACCCTTCCTCCCACCCTTGGCAGTTGAATTTCCTAATCTACCCCTACCTAGTTCCCCCGTCCCTAATTATCTATTACTATTGGCCTAAGATGCTCTTTGATTAGACTCGTTATATAAGAAATTTCCAAGTGCACAACCGTTATAAAGAAGTAGAGTGGCGACCAGCATTACTGATGGAGACGTGGAGAATTAATCAACCTTGAGAATTGTTGAGCTTCGACATCGTGGAACCACTGACGAGATCGTCTAAAAATAACAAGTACCCGTTGTTAGCGGTAGATCTAATTTTGAAATGGGTATGTGCTTTCCCGTTGAGAGAAGCAACTGGTGAAACCATCACTAAGCAATTTGAAGAAAGCCTAGTAATGTAAAATGGAGCACAGAGATCCTAGGTGCCTGATAGTAGTCCGTAGTTTACAAGTGTCAAGTTTAAGTCAAAGATGGCTGAATGTAATACCAAGATTTGGTATTGTTCATCTTATCACCCACCAGTGAACTCGAAGTAGAGAGTTAACCTCCTCAAAACGATGATGACTAATTATGTGGTGGATACTAGATGGGATCAACATCCACCATAATTTGTGTATGCCATCAGGATGGAAGTACATGGAAGTACCAGATACTCACCTGCAAAATTTTTCCTGAACCACCAGATTAATTTGGAGCTTGCTCCTGAAATTTACGGTGAATACCGGGTGCAATTGGTGGATTTTTAAGATCAATCGGTTTTTATTGGCAAGAAAAAGAAGCGAATGGAAGTACTGTATGAAAATGTTAGTTTGAACTTGGACACAGCGTATCAATCTAAAAAAAAATGTATAACCCTCACCATAGTAACGTAAAGTTTAAGTGGGTGACTTTATAAAAAGATGAAATTTTGCACTGTTTCATGCAGCAAAGAAGTTTTCACCGACGTATTTAGGACTGTTAAGGGTTTGTAATATAGTTTCCAAAGAAATTGTTGATGAATTGAACTCAAAAGAGCAGAAGTCCAGAGGAATTTGGCCCGTCAAGGACCTAGAACGATGTACCGGAAACGTAGGACCAAAAACTGCTTGACCATTTTACTTTAGCAGTTGTAAGGGGTGTGATGAAATTTAATCATTATCCCTGTATCAAGACTTTTATCAACGAAGTCGCTGGGGGCTAGTTGACCCTCTCACTAAATAAATTGTAACTGACCACTTCAGTTTATATCAATCCATTTTAAGCAAAGCTTTAACTTCAGCTACACAATACAACAACCAAAAAGATGATGATAGAGAAGAAAAATGAGGCTACATGGAAACGTGTGAGTTCACTATGCACTTCCTAGGAGTACACAGCGCTGGTATATGGGAATGCAGCCATACCATAGAAGGCTGCCATGAAAATGTATAGTGTTTTATCTAAAAAGCGGGGACGAAACCTGAGATCCTCAGCAAACCAGTCACGATCAAGGAGGACTCACCAGAATCATCCAATATTGAAAAAGATCATGATGATGATTACCAAGAGGACATCGAGGAAGATAAGGATGAAAAGACACAAAATCCGGTTGCCGAGTTTTTTCAAGACCTCGAAGGCTTTAGTGACCAAGATATATTCAAATAAAAGGGTTATTTCATGTATATACATAACATGTTTATTTCTCAATAGAATTTGCCTTATCTATGAAATCTAATCCTTTTATTACACTATGTTCACAAAGCTTATTTTATTTATGTATCTAGTAAAATTGTTCATTAATCTAAAGGAAAGGAAAACTAAATAAATTTGGTTATGCGAAGGGTGAAAAAAGAGGGAGTTGGAGGGAAAGAGAGAGAGAGAAAATGATATTTATTTCCTGTCTCATCTTGGACTTCAATTCAACATCTCGCTGACCGATAGCCCATATTGGCCCACCCCCTATACGAGATTCCACCATGGCCTCTACACTTCTAGTTCCCGCTCCTTTCTCCTCTTCAATACCTGTGATACTCTTTTCTTTGAATGCCCCTGGATTTCTTCATGCCCTATTCTGCTCTCCACCCTGAGAAACCTAGCCCTTTACACCACTCATGTCACTATACCCTCCTTTTCTCTCTCCAACCCAGAAATACCATTACTTTGAATGCCCTTTTATTAAATACTTTGATTGTTTGGAAAGATTCGTTATCCATATATTTATTTTTATATATATGCTTAGATCAATATGTGCACTTCCTTGTCCGTTAATTTTATATATAGATGTTATTTACTTATCCTGTTTATATATATTTGGGATTACGCACATCAGTCTATTTAGTAAATAGGACCTTCAGCCAACTATTTGCCCAATTCATTATTATAATCCTGTATAACCTTTGTTGAAAGTAGATTAAACTTGAGGAGGAAGGAGAGAAAAAATATCACCATGGAGGTTTTCTCAAAATTGCAATACTATCTCTATACATTTGTGTGATCAGAAGTCCTTCTCACTAGGTACTCTTATATTGCTTGCCAGAGGTCACAATAAATAAATATTAAATGACTCAAAAGACGCTTAGTAGTGATCCAGTAGATATTAGTCTGTAAATACAGAATAGCTGATGCTCCATGAACATGTATTCACACAGTGGCGTATTCTCCGGGTATGCTAGTCCTGCGCGCATACCCATAATGGTATGGAGTAGTGTTTTTTTAAAATTGAATGTTGTCCATGCTAACTGTGTTAATTCTAATGTTTAAATTGTTAATAAATATAAATGCAATTAATTATTCATTTTAAAACTAATATTGATTCATATTCCGAGAATACTGTGTTTTAAGTAATTCTTCTTCCAAAAGGCTCTACTTAACACAATAGAAAACCCAGGGCCTGCTGCTTGAAAACCGCAAGGCAAGCTAGGGAGGCTCCAATAATCTTGTCCAATGTCTAAGGGGCTGCAACACATTCCTTTCCACTCGCCCACAAGTAATTGGCCAATGAGTTCGGATTTTTACACCCCAGGTTATGCTGTTCATGTGTAGCAGGATATGCATTGTGCCAACTATTGAAAAAAGATTCAAGATCACAATGTCTTTTTATTAAGCTAATTTAGTATAGTTTAAGTAAATTACATAAAATATATACAAAATTAATTTTAAAATAATGATTAGTATACATAACAAGCTTTAAATTATACACTAATTAAATACATTGAGTTATGTTTAGGCATTCAAGTCACATGTATTATCATGTATTTGGCAAACCCATTTAACCACGGTTTCAAATTTAGGCATTTCAGCACTGGTAGAGTGATGAAGGGGGGGATTGGGTGACGAGACTACCGCAGTTGACGGTAATTCCTGTTTTTCTTTAGTAGAAATGATTTGTGGCGTTTTAATAGTGTTCTTTTAGTTTATGTCATTGTGATTCTATATAATTGTACATTAAGGAATCCCAAAAGTCACCATTTCTACACGATTTAGAAAGAAAAGGTAAAAAATATATTTCCATATAATTTACTTAATCAGTGGTGCACCCAGCCATTTACTTTGGGGGAGGCATTCAATCAAGACTGTAGCAAGAATGGAGAGAGAGGATTTGGGGTTGCACAGACCGAAGACCGAGAATATTTATGAATATTAAATGCTTTTATAAATTATTTGGATAGTTTTAGAGTAATAAAGGTATTTAAATAATGCGAATGGTATCGAAGCTATTATTTGTGGAGTTTTTTCAATTGTTAATTTTGTATGTAACGGTAAACCTTTTGAATAGTAGCCTTAAGTCAGAAGCCTGGTTTTAAAATGTAGCCTATACATTCGACACATCTTCAATGCTAAATATTTTAGTTACACATCATATTATTTAAATTTATATTAAAATTATTTGTGGTGTTGGGGAAGGGGGGTCAAATACCCTGTTTGGCCTTCTCCCCCCTGGGTGTGCCACTGCTTACAGCAACAAATCTGTATAAACAGCTTAGCAATAAACCAATGACGTAGCGATAGAGTATTAATATTCCGAGATAACCTCCCCTATGTTAGTCAGAGTTTACGTATCTAAATAGCTTCTGGAGCATAAATTCTCAAGTTGGGAGACTCGTATGTTTCCAAGCAGCATTGTGTGAGTTAAGTTAGGCTTTAAGAAATAGTTTTAATTGCAGCGTGAGTTGGACAATCCACCTGATTCCCTCTCACCAAGATATGATGGACGCTTAGTACCACTTCATCTTACTCCTATTATGATTTTTTGCTTTGAGTATTGCTAACTCTGTGCTTTTAAGTACACTAGGCTAATTGAATAGGATTTGTCTCTCCTAAGCATTCAGAAACGTGTCCATTCCTCTCTTAGCCCCGACATTAATATTTACATAAATTTCTAACCATGTAGGTATCATTACAATTTGAGGAGCGCCTTTGTGGTCTAGTGGTCAGAGGTTCTGGCTACGGACCCAGAGGTCCCGGGTTTGATTCCCGGCGCTTACAGATTTTCTGAGAAGTTTTTCCAGATTATCTGGGAAGCAGCGGGTCTGGAACGGTGTAGACTCAACCTGGTGTGGATAAATAAGGAGCTACTCGAATAAAGTAGTAGTGGCTCCAGTATAGAAAGCCGAGTTTAATGGCTGGAGGCGTCGTGCTGACCACATTACACCATCTATCCGCAAGAGTTGGCACTAATTCGCCAAACAGTTTGGTAACCACGCGGTAGTTATAGCCTGAATGAGGGCTGATGCCATGTAGTTACTTTTATTACATTTTGAGTGAATGGTAATAATCGATATGGATGGATAAAAAAAGAGAGAATATGGGAGTAGGGAGGACCTCAAAATTTCCTAAAATAGCATAGGGTTAAGGGAAAATTATAAATGTTCAAGAAACTCTGTTCTATAGGCAAACATCTTCAACTATTTCCCTTAAAATAATCCCTTGACGTTCTTGGACAACGGTGGTTGATGGTCCTTGGCCCCCAAATTTCCCCTACAACTTCTAGAGTACAGCATATTTATTACTTTTCTCAAAATATGCCACTGTAATCACAATCAACATTATTTAATTTGTTGGAAAATATACTTTGATATCAAAAACTGTATGTTTATTGCCTTTCTTTTTCTGAATTGCCTCAACACTACTCATACAAGTAGATTCTGATGATGTAGGACGTAATTTCACCCCAGGAGAGGTTGAAATGTTGTGTAAGTAAACAAATGTATCTTGAGCCTACACGTTGACATGAACCTTCTTCAAGACGGAAACATTTCCCGTGTTTTATCGGTTGTGGTGGAATGCTAACTACTAAGGCAGTTTGGTTCCCAATTAAAAGAGGTAACTAAATTACTTCCCCCTCCTCAGTTATAATCAACCCCGGAGCTTACACCATTTATTTCGATTTCCCCTTGAACAAAACCACATTATGTCAGAGATATATTTGATACTGCACTCAACCTCGACTGTCAGTGTTGTCCGACAGAGGTGGAGAAGGATATTATCGATTGGTTATAGCTGGTCAAACAAGGGGCAGCAATCCCGCCTGGTGTCACGTGACGAAACAAGTGAGTAAACAATTGCAAAACAAGCGAGAGAGCTAGAGAGAGTCCATGGATTGTAGCGTTCAGACATACGAGGGGATGAAGGCTAATTTATTCAGTAATAGAAGCGCCGACCTGTGACATAGCTTTATTACGTACAATCGGTGACCGTTCTTCATAGAACATCGTTTTATAAAATGGGAAACACCCCTTTTTTCTTTCAGTGTGACCTAAATAAACATTCACCAACATTAATATTACATTTATTAATGAATAAAGAATAAAATAAGGGTATCAATTTTTTGATTGAAAAATATTTTAAATTTTTGGTGTCATTTATTCAATGAAACACACAGAATTTCTATTTATAGGCTATAATGAAGTTAATTGCTGCCACTAAGAAAATCACAACATGTTTACTGGGAACAGTGAAGAATCATTAGCAGATTGATTTTATAATTAGCATTAATTGGCTGTAGCCAAAACGCACAATAACTATTCATGGTTCAATTACAGTCCTTATTTTTAACTGGGAAAGTGCAAAGCACACACAGTCTTTCAGAAAGTAGGGCAATGTAGACAGCGCCGGATTAAACCCCGTGGAAGTCCATAAATAGTCGAAACCTTGCCCCCACCCCCTCGCAAATCATCTCCTAATATGTTTTTAATTTTACAAACCAATAATTTTAATGAACCCATTTTATTACGTAAAACTAATACTAACAATTATAAATGATTCTAAACAGATAAACATACGATGTTATCAAACAATATTATTATTAAAAAATATTATCAAATAATATTACACAATATTATTGAACAAAAATCTTCTTTAAATGTTTGACGATTTTTGAAGTTGGGAAATTTTAAATTTGTCTGTACAAGTCTGTGGCTAGGGACTTTCATAATATAAAGTAATGGGGTATAGAATAAGCCTAGAATTTTCCAACTCCATATTTCAAGTCTCACAAAATTCCGAACTTTCAAGCTTTTAACCAACATTAGGGGGATGACACCCATACCCCCTCCCCCCTAAACCCTTTGGCCATAACACGTCTTTCCTAATTCGTGGGGGGTCTACCATCTATCTACCATCCAACCAACTATTGTAGGCAACTACGGTTGCCCCGGTGGCTCACAAATCCTAATTACTTCTTACTGGATCAGTATTGCAGTCAATTCAACGCACAAAGTTTCATCGCAGGTGCTTACAATTGAGTATTAATATTGTAATATTGATGTGAAACTATTTTGCAGCTTTAGAAAATTAGAAAACAAGAAAAATTTGTCTCATTTTGGCCCGGGCCAGGGTGGGGAGGGGGGCAATGGCCCCCAACCCCCTTGCCCCCCTTTCCGACGTTTATGGTTCCCCTTCCTTCCTGAGGCCACGTGTTAAGTCCCTGTCACTTATACGAGGGAACTTCATATTGTTGAGTGTAGTGCTGTAAACATTACATGGTGTTAAGTTGATGTGCGTGTGTTGCTTGTTTATAGCAGTCAATAGCACGGCCATTTAAATTTCAATCATGGTAAGAAAATATCCTAGGGGTGCAGAAAAATGGAAGTTAAACTAATAAAAGGTATAACATGTGAAAAAACTGCCAAATATCTCGTATATTTTTGGTGAAATGGCTCACTAGTGCTGCAACGTCTGAAGAAACTATTATTAGTGAATTATAATAAACATATTTACTTTCTCGCTATCTTGCAGGTAGAGAAAGTATTGTGATCGTAAAAAAAATCGAACTCTAGATTTTGATGAATCTCGAAGTTTCATGACCCCTCGATTAAAAAAAAAGTGTTTTTTGAATTTCCATCTGTATGTTTTTCTGTTGTTCTGTACCTCTGACTAGAGCCTAAACTATGTTACCGATCGGGCTAAAACTTGGTATCTAGTGTTTTCATAGGGTTGCCCCGAGGTGTATTTGAATTGGATACCTTACCCTAAAATTAAGAGTAGGTTAATGAAGGGCAAAAATAGAAAAAAGTCCATTTTTTAAAAATTGGCTCTAAAAATTTTGATTAAATTTCATTTCTAAACATTTCTAAATATTTTAAACAAAATGGCTACTCTCAATATTTCGGCAAAATGACTTTAAGGATTCCGGTCTGATGCTTAAATTTTTTTTTTATAAGATCTCCGTAACTCTTTGAGATATGAAATTACTTATCATTACAAATATGTAGCGCTATTTATAATACAAATCTTTTATTTGAAACAAATTTTTACAAAATCAACAACTTTCAAGCTATACGCAAATTTTTTAAACTTTTAGAACACTAAAGGTAAAGTATTGCGACCGTAAAAAAAATCTAGCCCGAAATGTTGATGGGTGTCGACGGATCATGACCCCACCTAACCCTAAAAAGTGGTTTTTGCAATGCCATTTTTCTGTGTGTCTGTTTAACCCCAAGATTAAAAAAAGATGAATAAAAAGTGAAAAGAGAAAAAAAATCAATTTTCTCAAAATTGGCTTGAACGATTTTGATTAAAATTTGTATCTAGACGTTGATTAAAATCACAAATAAAATAGGTATTTTCATTTTCCTGTGAAAATTACTTCTAGGGTACTTTACAGAAGCTGAAATTTCCGTATCTCCGTAACTGAGATGCTAAATAACTTTTCATTGCAAAATTGTAGTGCTATTAAAAATAAAAAACTTTTATTTGACATATATTTTTATAAAACTAACATTTTTTGGGATATTCTCAAATATATTAATACAATTTTGTGAGATTTGGTTGTAAAGAGATACTACTCAAGTTTTAACGCATTAATTCTCCAATGCCATAGAGTAATTATATATAAGTAAGTCTCTCAAAAGTCTAAGTTATTTTTCCTTAAACTTATTAGGAGAAATGTTTGTCCAACAATGATCTATCTCCAATTTAGACTCAATAGCCAATATTTACATTTTTTATCGGTCAAAATTTATAAATGAGGAATTTAATAGCAATGCGAAAACCTGAAGATGTGCAATACATAATAAAAAGTCGAATATTCTAACCGGAAGTCGAAATTTTAATACAAAGTGTTGACCCTTGTGGACCCAATGTAGATCTTTGTTATTGTTCCAAAGACACAAATGAGGACATTAATTCTTTAAAAAATAAAATTATAAAATTAAAAAAAAATTTTTTTTGCGTAAGTATAGTGCAATTTATACCTGGGTTTGCTAGTGTATATTATTTCGTTTCACATATATTACGAGTTTTAAGTATATATCTACATTTTTAAATAATAGTGAGCAAGTCCATGTGGAGTTCCGTACCATTTATTTTATACAGATAGTGGGTATATTCCGAATGTTTATTCTAAGCATACTGGTATTTTTTTATGAATCTCATAAAGTTATTGTTTTTTGGCGTCTACGCAGTGGGTGTCTATTAACATATTTAATATTGCTTTAAAGAATTTCCCCATTAATGCTACAAGGGAAGCATTTTCTTATAATAGTTTGCAAATAACTTAGCACCAAACTACCAAAGGCAAGGAACATGCCGACTCATCGCTATATTGTACTAGGACCAAGACAATAAACTTGTCAGCTTTGTGTTTGGGTGTGTGAGCCACAGTTAATGGTGATTGCTCGTAACATAAGTAAATGATAGATTAACTTTTGCTGTCGTTAATTTTAAAAGGGAAAAAACTATAGACTGCGTAGATCTTCCTAGTTGTTGGTATTTTAATGTCAGAGGCGGTCCTCTGTGCAAGATAAGGTGGATCAATTCTAGTTTCGAGTATCAAGTTCTTGTATTATATTTGAATGTGAACAAGACATTGTATTTTCTGAAAATAGTTTAAAGATAATCATTGACATTAATCTTGGACCTCAAGTTGAAGAACATAAACAATTGATAATTTTGATAGCTACATTTCAAAATCATGGACGAGTAGGAATATTATTTACGGGACATCTAAATGACACTTTAATTGTTAATTTTCAGCGATAGTTTCAGTTAAATGGTGTATTTAATAGATTTTGTATCAAAAATTGGTTATTATCTAAGCAGGGCAGTAGCAAAAGGTACTTAATGATTTTGAAGATAAAGTGTTAAAGAATTTATTTGGTACAAAAATCTCAATTAATTTACATTTTTGAATAAAAAAATATTGAACATGCACCGAGGAAAATATCAACCTAAATCCAAGGAGAAATTAGAGGAAATATTTCAACTTGAGATCCAAAGCGAAATTTTGTAAGACTGTATTAATATATTAATATTGAGGGGGCGAAGTCTACTGTTCGCATAACTACTAGTTACATAAATGATACGGAACTCTGCACGGACTTTCTCACTCTATTGTTTAAAATTGGAGAAACTTAATCAAAATTCGTAATATAATATACACTATCGAACCCAAGAACAAATTACGCTATGCATACGTAAAACATTATTTGACTTATGGTTTTAAATTTTATAATTTTATTTTAAAGGAATTAACGTCTTTATTTGTATATTTGTACCAATATAAAATATTGATATCGGGTGCCCAAGGGTTAGCACTTTATATTAAAATTTTGACTTCCGGTTAAAGCTCTTGGCATTTGATTAGGAGATGCACATCTTATGGTTATTACATTGCTGTTAAATTTCTAATTTATAAATTTTGACCAATAAAATAGGTAATTATTGACTATTGAGACAAAAATGAGATATATAGATCATTGCTGTACTAGGGACCTGGAACGATCCAGGACGGGGGCATGGGGGGCGCGCGCCCCCTTCGAGAAACTAAACCAGTTAAATCAATGTTCAAGTTGCTACTAGTTTTATTGTCGTGTAATAGTAACTCACTAACTAGATTTCATTTTTTTAAATTGTTATTGGTAATATTATTAAATGATTAATATACGATAATAATTATAAATATTTAAGACAGTCAAATTAAGTATTAAAATAGTGAAAATGGGCATTAATCAAACCACCCAAATTTAAGTACTGCGCCTCTCACCTTGTCGCACAAACATTGTTTAGGTTTAAATTTATTTCATCATTTTTATTATTACTATTTTAATTATTAATAATAAATAAAGATCTTTAAAATACTTTATTTCAAAAAAATAACGTGCTTTAAACAAAATATTCGATTAATACCAAACACATAACGTGTTAGTATGGTTTAGTGGTAAAATTTCGATTCAGAATGAGAAATAACTAGCTATAATACAGAGTGAAGTTAAAGTTCGATTGTTCGAAATCTCAATAATTCCATCTATTTTGTCTAATTGATTGAATAGCTAAAAAACTATTTATTTAATAATTGTTATAATGTTTAAACTCATTTCCCTCTTAATAATAATAATAATAATAATAATTTTTTATGTTCTTATTATTTTCTTTCAATAAATTTCAATACTAATCGCAAATTTCGAGTTATATCCTTCATTAGAGGACTATCCTCAAGTCTAATGTTACACTGAAAAATTACTTGAAATTTTACTCTCAAAATTGAAGGGTTTTATGTAAAAATTGTTAGAGGTGCCCCCCCC
>CABFWB010002265.1:0-11367 GCA_902151455.1 Timema bartmani | reverse complement strand
CCCCCCCCCCCCCAACATTTTATGAACAAATTATATATGGCTTTATTTATGGTTCAAATAATATCAAAACTAAGATACAAGTATAAATTAGGGAGCTGTGCTACCATTAAAAGCACTTCTGAGAGCTTTTAGAGGTATTTAATATTTAGAACGTTTTCCAGCCTTTAGCAATTAGGGGTTATGTTGCCGTAAAAGAACACTACAGCTAGCTTCTAGAGGTGTTTAATATTTATAATTTTTTCTAGCTTTTGGTAATTGGGGTATGTGCCCACCAGACCCCCGTGAAATTATTGGCTGGCTACGGCCTTGAATATTGACTATTGAATTTAAAATGATAGAGATAGATCATTGCTGTACAAAAATTTCCCGTAATAGGTTGAAAGAAAGCGAACATACAATTTTTGAGAGACTGACTTATTTCTTACTCTATGGCATTAAAGAATTATTGCGTTAAAACTTAAGCGGTATCTCTTTATAACTAAAGCTCACGAAATTGTATTAATACTTATATTTGTCAATATCTCAGAAACCATTGGGTTTATAAGAATATATTTCACTTAAAAGTTTTTATATTTAATAGCTCTACAATTTTGCAATGATAAGTTATTTAGTACTTCAAATAGTTGCGGAAATACGGAAATGTCCGCATCTGTAAAGTACCCTAAACGTAATTTAGATTGGAAAATGAAAATAGCCAGTTTATTTATAATCTTAATCAACGCCTAGATACGAATTTTAATCAAAATCGTGAGAGCTAATTTTGAGAAAATATATTTTTTTTCTCTTTTCGCTTTTTATTAAACTACTCTTAATTTTAGGGTTAAACAGACACACAAACAGAAGGCATTGCAAAAATCACTTTTTAGGGTTCGGGGGGTCATGAGACGTTCATCAACATTTCAGGTTACATTTTTTTTGCTGTCGCAATACTTTACCTACAGTGTTCAAAAAGTTAAAATGTATATATATTTGTGTAGCCTATAGCTTGAAAGTTATTGGTTGTATAAAAATATCTTTATTATAAAGGAATTATATTATGAATATACCTACTTATTTGCAACGATAAGTAATTTCATATCTCAAACAGTTTTGGAGATATAATAAAAAAAAAAAGAATTTATGCATCATACCAGAACCCTTTAAGTCATTTTGCCTAAATATTGAGAGTAGCCCTTTTGTTTGTAATATTTAGAAATGTTTAGAAATGAGATTTAATCAAAATCTTTGTAGCCGAATTTGAGAAAATCGATTTTTTCTCTTTTGGCCCTTAAGTAAACTACCCTAAATTTTAGGGCTAGATATCCAATTCCACAAATCCCTCGGGGCAACCCTATGAAAACCCCAGATACCAAGTTTTATCCCGATAAGTTAAATGGTTTAGGCTCTATTCCGAGGTACAGATAGACAGACGGAAATTCAAAAATCACTTTTCTGGATTCGGGGGGTCATGAAACGTCGATATTCAAGAAAATCTCAAGCTCGATTTTTTTTTTAATGATCATAATACCTGTAAGATAGCGAGAAAGTAAACAAGATTATCAACTCTCTTAGATAAAACAAATGATTTAAATTCCTTTTGAAGGTCAAAGTCACGTTTGTCCGCAGAGAGCACGCGTGCTATCATCAGCATAATATTATATCGCTCAATGACTATACATACACAGCTTGGGTTGTAACCTCTACCACTTCCATAGCCAACCCTCCCCACACCTCTCAGTCCAACAACCGCGCCAGTTTCCGGGCAAAGTTCCGGGCCGACCGGAATCCCATTAGAATGCATCGTTGCCACATTTCCACCCATCACCACACAAACAGACGGATTAGCGTGCCTCGTGGGTAAAACGGGACGTGAGGAGGGGAAATTGTTTGCGAGAGGAGGAGAGAGAAGGAGAGAAAACGTGTGTAGTGGATTGCGACCGAGATACGTAAAAGGCTAATTCTCTAGAGTGGCTTGATTCAAGGGGTTGATGAAAAGCAAGGGGGGCATCTACACTACTGTACACGAGATCGGTCACACACACACACATACATAAATAACCTGTTTAAAATTAAATACCGAAAACGATCGTACTGGTTTCATGTATGTTCAACCCATTTATATATTTTTGTTTCTTTATCTGAGTGGTGTTTTAAAATACTGCGTGTTATATACAGATTCATCTATATCTCGAAAGCTATTTTTTTTTTCATCCACCCTTCCACACTCTTTTCCTCTTTGAATTGGTTATACCTTTGATATCATGAGTTTAAAAGAAATGTGTTTAGTGAAAGAGGAAGCGAGCTCCTATTTATTTATGTTTCTGGATTTGTTGTTTCCGTGAGAATATTACAGTTGGAAAGATAAGGCTCTGTCAACATTTTAAATTTCAAAATGGAATTCTGGAAGATAGGAGAGTGTGTGTGTGGGGTGGGGTTTAAGTAAAAAAAAAACCTTATGGGGAGGTAAAACATTAAATTTGCTATGAATGTAAAAGGAACACTTCTTATTACAATATAAGTGTTAAATATTTTATCACTGTAAGAGTGGGTTGGTGAAGTAGGGCTAGGGGGTTTCAAAATTTTCAAATCTAAATGAATAAAGTACTTATCAGTGTGGTTTAAGATTAAAATCTATCCAACCGGTTTAAGGACCACCCTAAGCTGCAATGAAGTTCTGAACATGCTTATAATTTCAAAATGAAGCATCATAAAATGGGAGGGGGTCTCCTTCAAAAATTGAAAAAAAAAGTACAATAAATATTAATAAAGTGGGTAAATAGAAATAAAAATGGTTTGAAGAAAAGACCTATGTCAATCAAAATGAACGTGTTGAAATGTTTTGGGATAAATATATGATAATAGAGTGATGGAGGTAGTATTTTGAGCAATTTTAGGGCGAAAACTTATGATAACTAACATAAAATAAGGAAAAAATTAAGATGGGTGGAAGAATTAACAAGGCTAATGTATTAAAAGTTATGAAAGTGATAAAAGAATGGTGAAGCTGCGGGCAAAGTTGGAATCACAAGTGAATTTCTTAAGTGTGGGGGCGCGGTATTACTTGCCAGATTGTGTTAGTTATTAATGAGTGTGCGGGTATTTCGAATGTTCCTAATGACTGTAAGAATGCTGTAACTGTTCCTTCCTACAAAGGTACAAGATTTGGGACGTGCAATGTAGTTTCATGCTAAGTAAAGGTTGTATGGACAACACATTTGCATTGCAACAACTGAATGAGAAATGTATTGCAGTAAGGAAAAAAGTGTATTGTACATTTGTTGATCTGGAGAAAGCGTACGATCGGGTAAATAAGTTTTTAGTTTTTTATGGAATGTTTTGAGAGAGTATGGGGTGGATTCGTGATTAGTAAATGCAATTATGGCGTTGTATGATGGAATCAGAGCGTCCGTTAGGGTGGATGGAGCTTAGAGTGAATGGTTTGACATTGAACAGGGTGTTAGACAAGGTTGTGTTGTGTATCCATGGTTGTTTAATGTATTCATGGCAAGGCCGTAGTCAGGGGGGGGTCCGTGNTATGGCTTTATTTATGGTTCAAACAATATCAAAATAAGGTACAAGTACAAATTAGGGGGCTGTGTTACCATAAAAAGCACTTCAGAGAGCTTCCAGAGGTGTTTATTATTTAGAATTTTTTCTAGCCTTCGGCAGTTATGGTGTTATGTTGTCGTAAAAAAAAAATTTCAGATAGCTTCTAGAGGTGTTTAATATATAGAATTATTCCTATTTTTCGGTGGTTAGGGGGTTATGTTGCCATAAAAAACACTTCAGATAACTTCTAGAGGTATTTAATATTTAGAAATTTTCCCAGCCCTCGGCAGTTAGGGTGTTATGGTGCCATAAAAGACACCTCAGATAGCTTCTAGAACAGTTATTTATTTAGAATTTTTTCTAGCCTCCGTCAATTGGGGGATGGGCCCACCAAACCCCCCCTGAAATTATTGGCTGGCTACAGCCTTGATTCATGGATAAGTGTATGAGGGATGCTTGTGAGGACACGGTTGGTGTACAAATGGACAACGTGAATGTGAAATTGCTGTTATATGCAGATGATGTATTAATAGCTTATAATTAATTAAAGTTACAAGTAGAATTCAATAAATCGTTTGATTATGGCGATATTTTCCTTTCGATACTAGTACTTTTTTACCCGAAACTTTTATTTCCGATACTTTTACTGATATTAATACTCACACTCCGGTATCGTATAGGTATTGAAAGAACCACTATTTTGCTATCTTTACTCATGCTGGAAGAAATTTTTTATTAGGGTGGATTGTGGAGGAAGAACAAATAACACTATTTTTCAATTTTCACTAATTTTTTGCATGACAATTAAGAAGAAACTCTAGCATCTTTTAGTTCATCATAATTCATAGCTGTTCTTTCACCAACTTCAATGGTTAAAGGAGGTTGAAAAATAGGCTGAAAAATTATCATAATCATAATTAGCTTTTAAATAACCAGCTACATTTTCATAGACGTTTTAAAAGATGGTATGGTAAAACCTTTTATAATATCTATCATGAAATACTATCTATCAAACGTTCCAAGTTCCAACACATAACATATACTCGAAAGATATAAGTATGATATATTATGGTTAAGTTATAATATTTTTCATTGTTTAAATACATATTAAAAACAAATATGATGATGCAAAAGTTGAAATTATTATTATTATTATTATTATTATTATTATTATTATTATTATTAATTTACTAAAAAAAAAAATTCCCAGATTAAAATTTCATTACCGATACTTACTGTTATCGATACTTTTCTTTCGATACAAGCATGGTATCGATATTTGTCTTCCGATACTTTTAATGAGTACAGTATCGATACTTGTCCTTCGATACCACATCCTTAGAGGAGCAAAGACACGTCAGTATCGTCAGAGACAACCATTATTCTCTTCACAGTGGTAGACATTGCAACATTGATCAATTGCTGCATCATCATTATGTCCATTTCTTCATGAGTTAATCTTAAATGCACTTGTGGCGTATTAATGCCTTCTTTTATTTTAACTGGTACTGGGTTACAACCAGTTTATGGCTTGGTTTTAAATCTCTACATTTTATAATTATTACCTGGCAAACCAAGTCAATCACTCAGACTTTATTGTTGGTATTGTTTAGAACAACATTTCTTGGAGGAAGAACTGTGGTCAACTGAAGCTTGCAGTTTCTACAGAGTCCTTTCTTCCTTGACTGTCTGGTTGCAGATTTCATGCCATAGTCCAAATACCTATCAAATACAATATACACATCACTTTTTACAAGGTACTGGAACACTCACTTGTAAATGTTAGTAGATAAATCTAAAACAGTGCCTGAATATGGCCAATGGACAACCCAAAGTATTGGTACTCTTTTTTTCTTACCACAAGCTCTCATGTTCCCATTGTTGTTGAACATACTACTTGGAACCGGTGAGAGCTCTTAACGCAAAACTTGATCAATTGATAGATCATGTGGTAAGAGCAATGCACTGATTTGGCTGTAGATGAGAGCAGTATAAAACACGAAAGTGTCAACAACTTTTACACTGCTTTTCATGGTTTGCATCGTAACCACTGTTGGTTTCAAAGGTGCATAAAATCCATTTGGTAAACTTATTTTTTGAAATCTGTTAGTCCAACACTGCCTAATTCTAGAGCCTTGTCCACATTCAACTTATCATAGGCAATAGATCCAGTAATAATGTTAACTAGTCCATTTGAATGTTCATTCGTATTCATAGGATTAATACATGTTTGTAGTATATCAAGCATTTTCTGTCTTTCTTCCATATCTGACTTTATTCTAGAGAAAAATAATAAATGGTTACATTAATTTCTCATATTGTGATAAAACCGTTAAATTCACCAAAAATATGCAAGGTACCTTTTATGTGTGGGCTTGTACGATCTTTATATTTTCATCTAACCACAAAAATGTCTATATGACTAACGGTTAATAAAATATTATCAAAAAACCGTTTTAAGCTGCCATTTTCCCAAGATGGCGGCGTTTGCCCAAGAGTTACAGAATTGCACCAGGCAGATTCGTAATCATCGTACAAAACTGAGTCAGAATCAGTCAAAAAATCTTTGTCCGCCGACATTTATAATGGGTTGGCGACCAGACTATAGTTATTTATTTAAAAATTATTTACTAACAGCATAAATAATAGCTTCGGCTATTTTATTCTTAATTATTTAAAGTTTAAAATTGCTTGGTTAATTTAATGTACAGATGTACTTAGCAGTTGACACGTGGTCTAAGAAATTAGGCTTTTGACACAGTTGATGTTTTTAAATACACCCGAGGTGCATACACACAATTTTCACAATGTAGACTTGAAAAGTACTATCTTTCTATTTTTCTTGGGTTTATAACTACACACACTGGAGGTCACGAGGCTTAAAGCATCCATATCTCAATATACAGTCAACTCCGATTATAATGAACCACTATAGACCCATATATTTGGTTCACAATACCCCAAGTTCACTAAAACTTAAATGTGTTTCCACTTAACCGTAAATGAGAAGAATAGTAACAAAGAAAACAAAATATCTCTATTAGAATAAACTTAATGAAATAATATATTTCTTAACATTAAATAGTCTACTATGTGCTGTTGCTTGTTGTATACAATTTTAATTAACATTTTCTGCCTTTTAGCATAGCGTCTTACTACCCGTTTGGGTAATACGACTATATACTAATAACACTGATGGGTTAGGAAGGTTTAATTTAGAGGAAATTCAACCATAATTTCTTGGAGTTAGTGTGGAAAACCATTTAGGAAAACCACCCTCAGTGCTCCCGACCGGGATTGAACCCCGATCTCCTCGTCTTCTGCAGTCTAGTCTAACACGAGAGTAACGCGTTATACTCCGTGGCTACCGAAGCAGGCTACCCTGTATTCTTAAATAAAATAAGTACAACAGAAGAAATTCCATCTCGATCCGATGAGTACTTATTGAGTTTACTGGAAACCAACAAACAAAATAAATCGAACGTACAGACAAATTTACAGTTTTATTATATGTATAGATGAAAAAAGATCATAAATAGATTATATTTAAATTAATTTATTTAAAAAATAAAAAATATTATTATTTATAGTGTAAAATACACTTCAAATATCGATTTTTATCCAAATCTTTGTAGGTATTTAAAAATAAAGATTAAATTTTTTTCAAAATTAAGTTATCAGTAAATAACCATCAAATAACTTTTAAGAAAAACAAAGAGGTAAATTATTTATTTTATAAAAAACTTACCAGGTATCCATTCTAAACCAAATCATGTCATTTAAAAATTTATTAAAAATCAGTTATCAGTAAACCACCTTTAAATAAATTTTCTCCAAAAACAAAGATACACGTCTTTTATTTGCCAAGTCAAACACTCCACAGATAAACTTTAGACTATTAATCCATTACTTCGGCTATATAACTTGATCAAATAAAGTAAAATACTGGACGGGAAACTTTAAAGACTACAACAAGCTACGGATCTAATAGAGAGGAAGCCTGATGTGCTTGGAGTGAGTGAAACAAAGTGGGGAGGGAGTGGAGTGATAGAATTAAGAAAAGGAAATACGTTACATTGGATGGGAAATGACGAAGGAAGGCGAAATGCGGTTGGGTTTGTAGTGAGGCTAGGCTGGGAAGTAGAGATGGCGAGAATAAGTGACAGAATAATGAAAATGGTTGTTACAGATAAAGGAAAGCAGTGAAGTACTGCAGGCACATGACCCTCAAGATGGATGATATTTGGAGGAAAAAGAAAAATTTGAAGAAGAACTGGGAATACACCTTGGAAAGGAAAGGCAAGGGGTGATGGGGAACTTAAATGTCAAAGCTGGGAAGGATGGAAGAGGTTTTGAAGAGGATGGATGGGGAGAAAGAAATGAAGAAGAAAAGAAACTCCTGGAATTGTGCTCAAGAAATGGACTGAAGGTTAGAAAAAGTTGCTTTAAGAAGAGCATGGATACTCATAAGATAGCGCGCTATAGCTGGAATGGGGAGAAAAAATCCCTGATTGACTATTTTCTATTAGATAAAGAAACAAAGGCGTATACAATGAATATTAAGGTCCTGCCAAGTGTGTCTTTGGACGGGTATGAAAGGCTGGAGAAGGGGGTTCCAAATAGTGAAGCAAAAAAAGAGGATAAGGGTATGGAAGCTAAACCATAAGCATAAGAGGAGCACTACCAAAGGATGACATAAAAGGGGAGAAGAGGAGTGGCGGTAGAGGAGATATGCGGAAGAACAAGTGGAAAGAAAAGATGGAAGGAAACTCCATGGTGGAACGAAAAGGTAAAGGAAGCAGTGAATGCCAAGAACAAAACCTTTAGAGAATGGTTTACAAAAATAACAAGAAATACAAGGGATAAGTATAGGGAGAAAAAGAGAAATCCAAAGAAGGTAGAAAATCATGGATCGAAGAGTGGAAAAAGGTGCTACAGATTGATGTGTAAGGGAGCAAGAAGATATTGTATAGTCAAGTGAGTCAAAGGAGGAGGGAAAACAGGAAAGTGGTCCGAAATATGGTTGAAAAAGAAAAGATATTGAAGAGGGATGAGGAGCTAAATAAGCTGGGGAAATTATATTTTGACATATTATTGAACCCTGATGGGGGAGGATTGGTATGGGAGAGATAAAAATAAAAGGAAATGGACGGAAATATGGAGGAGTAAGTAGCAGATCTAACTTGTAAGGAGGTAAAAAAGGCCTTGAAAAGGATAAGGAAGGGAAAGGCACCAGGAGTGGATGAACTCACAGTAGAAATGATAACAGCAGCAGGATAAATGTGTCTACAGTGGTGGTATAGAATAATAAGGGCAGTGTAGAGGGAGAAGAAAGTGCCAGAGGATTGGACAAAAGGTATTATATTACCAATATTCAAGAAAGGGGATAGTTATAAAGGCATAACACTGATGTGTCAATGCGTGAAAATGCATGAAAAAATTCTGGAAAGGAGAGTGAGGAAAAGCGCGAAGGGAAGATGGAGAGAGAAGCAACATGGGTTAAGTAAGAAGAGGTCGATGATAGAATTGATATTTGGAACTAAGCTGTTGATGGAAAAGAGATATGAGCTTGGAAAGGATTTGGTAATGGCATTTATGGATGTATAGAAAGCTTATTATAGTGTGGATAGAAAGAAAGTATGTAAAGCAATGGAGGAGGTTGAAGTAGAAAGAGGAGTGGCAACGAGAGTAAGGAATATGTATGATAATAATGTGAGTTGTGTAAAGATGGAAAGAGGGTGGACAAAGTGGTTTTTTAATTAAAAAATGGGGTCAAGCAGGGAAGTGCCCCCTCACTATTACTATTTGTATTGGTGATGGAAATGATAATGAATAGAGTGTCAGGAAACTGGGTAAGGAGAAAATTAAAGCAATGATGTTTGCAGATGACTTGATGGTATGGGGGGAAAATGAAGAGGAAGTACAGGAACAGTTGCAGGAATGGAATGAGGTGAAAAAATGTGGAATGATATTTAGTATGGTGAAAAGTGAAGTGATGATGATGACAAGGCAGAGAACAAGGCCAATAAAGGTGATATAACTGGATGTAGTAGATTTGAAAGAAGCAAAGAGTGTGGAATATCTGGTTATTGTGATTGGGGCAAATGTGGGCAGCAGAGAAGATATGGTGAGACGAGGGCAGAAGGGAGAGGTATTCTACAAGTGTGTAAGAGACCTAATATGGAAAAGAGAAGTACATCTAAATTTTAAGGGAGTGCTTTATAGAGCATACTTTATACCTATAGTAACGTATGCAGTGGAAACTTGGACTTTAGATAAAAGAGAAACAAGGAAAGTGGAGGCCAGGTGAAATAAATTTTTGAGGAGCATGCTAGCTGTCACCAGAAGATATTAGGATTAGGAATGAATATGTAAGGTCTAGAGCTGGAGTACAGGGGGTACATGAGATAGTAGAGGAAGCTAGGATGAGATGATATGGACACGTAATGAGGATGAAAGGGGAGAGGATTCAAAGAAGATTAATGGATATGAAGTATGTAGGGAGGAGACCGCAAGGAAGACCAAGGAAGAGATGGGAGTAACAGATAGCAGCAAGTGTGCAAGTGAGAGAAGGAGAGTGGAGGATAGCAGGTTCAGGGCTTATGTGGTTAGCGCCCTGGGCATAGATATCTCAGACGCCCTCCCCCACCCCCTTGTAATTTTTATAAGCTTGTATAACTATTAGTAGCTACGTTTTATAGTTGAAAAATGCACATTGATTAGTCAACCTTTCGCTTATTTTGAATATTTATTACTAGAAACCATATTTAGGGCCCCGGTGTACAAAAACTATATATTTTTTTGTTTGTTTTATAAGTCTTATTTATTTTTGAACTTTTGAACATCCCTATATACATTAAAAATAAATATATATACACACAATAGAAAAAACTGCAAATATCAGCTCCGCAGGGCTCTCGTAGAATGAGTGCTACAGGACATGTGAACACTTAGAAGTAGTCGATGAGGTTGGAATAGTTGATGTAAGAAAATATTCTATTTTCTATACTTTTCTTAATAGTACAACTTTACTAATTTTTTTTTAGCAGCACACTTCTTGAACTTGGAACCACTTAATTTCCTACTCAAATTTAAAGACTAAAACTTGGAAACGAGTCACTTTGTACTGTCGGCCCCCCATAGGCCGTGGATATGTTTCAGAAGCAATAATAAAATCGTTGATATGGACTTATGTAAGGAGGGTTTAGAGTACAAGGAGACGAAGTCCAATTTTTTACATTTTCATGGCTTTGCATGATATACTACTATAAAAGTGAATACTTTTCATAGCTACAAGATACCAAGTCCATAGTTTATTATTTTGCTACTTGGGGCAGTACTTGCTGGACGCTTGTAGTCAACTCTCAATTATTTTCAGAGCACAAATAAACCAAGTCCTAGAGTACTATTAAATCCATTTGGCCAATTATGAAAAAGCTCGTATTAAAATAATTATAACAATTTTTTAACCATTGTCATTGTTTAAGTTAGAATCTTATTTGTAATCAAAACAATGACCAGAGTTTTAAAATGCTCCCTAGAATTTACTATGGATTAATAACTTTAAGCTCTTATTTCTCAAAATATGACTTGATGGACTTGGTCTCCTTGTGCTCTGAGCCCTCTGTATATAGTTTGAGTTAAAGTTACAAAACACACTAAGATCCCGTGAAGTGTGAGTGGGCGTGGCGGATGGTGACTGATTGACTGACTGTTCTACACATACTAGGAGGTCTAGACTCTTACAAGCCTCTCGAGTAACTTAAGGGCATTACTACCACTCGCAACTCTAGAGCTTCGCATGGATACATGACTTCAGCTTTATTACGGTAGTGTACG
>CABFWB010002264.1:105440-116032 GCA_902151455.1 Timema bartmani | reverse complement strand
AGCTTTTATATCAAAACATTCTTTGGGTCAATATAAATCAAATAATTCTGCAGTAGAAGCATAAATTTAATTTTCTTCCCATAAGTGACCTCAACAGTTCATGAATATCTGTCCCGGTATCCTGAAAGTTGATGACAACTTTTTCTCTTCATTTAAAAAGTTTCTTATCTAATGCTGCTACGCTCATGAGATATATTCAAGAACTGTTGATATCATCATGTGAAAAAATTTAAACTATGTTCCTTCTAGAGACATATTTTATTTATTTTGGCCTAAAAAAAGTTTTGGTATAAAAACTGAGAAAAACACTGGCCTTTTCTTGAGTTCTCTACACTTTTACCTTAATCTTCCTTAATAAGTACAAAGTTACCTTAAACCGAGCTAGGTCTATTTTTCATCTCACTGAGATTTTTATTCGCAGGAGCATAGAGAAAGTGAAAATAATAATCAATTTTTGGGAGTAGTAAGCCTGCTTCTCCTAACATCTTGTACTTGAGGTAATTAACGTGCGCCCTCTGAAACTACTGATTATATCAGCACTCCAATTATAAACTAACTTAGGACAGACACAACACTCAGCCTCCCGGGTCATTAGTTCACCACTGTTAAAGGGGAATACCCATTTCACTAATGATTAAGTTTTCGGGCAGGCTGGGAATCGAACGCGGGACCCTTTGGTAGGCAGATGCGCTGCCTGCTGAGGTAAAGTGTTCAACTATCCTCTTAACAAATTACCAAACTATCTGATTCAAAGGTTTTCAACCTACTGTATGCTTACCTTGGAGGTATGAACCATACTTATTAGCGGTACGTGAACATAACTTAATAATGGCAGCTATTTGTTTTGGCTCCAAGCCAGCCTAATTTGAACAAAAATTATTTTTTTAATACTGTGGTCCTTTAAATAAGCCTAGGGCTCCTATTAGCTATGTATTTCTTTATTCAAATAAGAATTTTATATTCTCATTCATTTTTACGCTCCCCTGACCCCCATTACCCCTAATCTAAGCTCTAAATAAATTTCACCTTAAGTACCGTGGGAATTTATAAACTTTTTACCAAGCTGAAATATGTGTGTTTATTTTTGTAGCCTAACTTTTAAAAGATATAATTAAATATATTCGAAAGAGGGTTTTAATCAAAATAATACACTTCTCTCCATATATAAAAACAGGGATTGGCCTTGTAATCCTTGAATTTTTAGAGATATTGTACATTAAGGGGTTGGGAAAAAATATCGAATTTGGGATTCCATAAAAAAAATATTTTTAAGTCGAAGCCAGGGCCACCGTTAGAACACTTCAGGCCCCGGAAAAACTTCATTTGTGGGGCCCCCCAGCTATCTGCCTTACGCCCCCATCCCCAAAATTATATTAGAAAACTTATTTTTGTTTAATGTAGTTTGCACCTATATACCCATTTTCATACGTTTAAGTTATCAGTAAATGACCTAAAATTAAAATACATGTATTAATTAATTCGAGAAGCAGTGTTTTTATACATATTATGGTTGATATCTCCTTTCCCAATAAAATTGGTCTGTATAGAGGTACAGAGAACATCTCATAATTTACCAATTGGATAAATGTATTAATATTATATTGAGTGCATTATTTAAAAAAATAGCAATCAGTTACCATTTATATTTTTATTATACCTAGAATAATTCTAATTATTAATGTAGTGAAGTAAACCTCTTTTGTTTACCAGATTTTCTAAGATTCAGATTTGTAAAATAATGATTTAGGCCTATCTCTAAACTAGTAATTAGAGAAAAGTTTTAATTTATGTTTTTATTTATTTAAAAAAAACTAAACTCTTAAGTTACCAAAAATATTTTTACGAATGAGGGAGTACGCCATCGAAAAAAAAGTTGAAAAACCACTGGTTTAATTTTAACATTTGCCCGGAAGACTTTTTTTTTATCACCGCGTCTTACTATCCGTTCGGGCTGTACGCGTATGCGCTGATTACGCTAATGTGTTTGGGATTAGAAAGGTTGAATCTAAAGAGAGTGCACCCACATTTGCCTGGAAGGAGAGTGAGAGACCATATAGGGAAAACCACCCTTAGCCAAGATTCTAACCACGATATTCTCGTCATCGGTAGTCCGATATATTGGGAAAGTGACGCCTTAGACTATGTGGCCACTAAAGTGGGTCAGAAGACTTAAATAATTAGGTGTTTTAAAAATCATTTATTGATGTCAATTTGATTAAAGTCAAGTTTACAAATAAATATGTATTACAATATCATAAGTATATCATATTCCTTTAAACATTTATTTTTAGAATACAAAGGCATGTATGCATCCGCATTTATATATTGTGTATATTAATATATTTGATTGGAGCTCAAATAGTAACGTAAAATTACAACCATTAAAATCATCTACTCTATACAACACAATAAATTAAATTACCTAAACGCTAATAAATATATGTTTAGTAAATAAATAGTTTACCATTTTTAATAAACATTTCTCGGAATAAAAATATACACTCAAAAAATAAAGAAATCATTACTAAATTTGTATACATATTTTATATGTGACTTACAAAATATATGAAAAATTGTTATTGGTTTACTCTTGCCGAGCTTGTTGATTTTTCTCGTTCACAATCCTAAAAGGTACAGTAATTTATTATATAGCCTACCAACAAGCTACCCTGATTGCCAGTAAAATGGTAAAATGCGTTAAAACTTAAATATTTTAAGAACCTATCGTAAGGTGTTCTTTAGGTTGGGTTGGCAATGAAATAGAAATGTGCATTATATCTACATATTTAAATATCTCCTTCTCTACTCTTTTCCTCTAAGCCATCTTTATTTCTGTCATGACGTGGCGAATGAAATGTTTATAAACTGTTGTGTAATGCAACAGAGCATGCTGCTTTGCGCGGGACGCAAAATTTTACATAAATAGTAAAAAATTATTTTCAGAGAGTAGTAGATTTTTTTCCGTGTTTGTTATGTTGTCGAGAAATATATATTATATACTTCGGCAACATATGCTATACCGTTAAATAAAAAATAAATATTATATTGCGTGGGTTTTCGCAGTAAAGTGGCATGAACAATGCGGTAAAAATAGCTTGAACGATAAGTTCGATTTTAATGTAAAGGGCATTTTTAGCGTCCAAAATTGATAGCATATCACATTACCTGGCTTATTTATAAGTGAAAATAGTTATAAATACTTTTTCTAACTGTCAGCCCTCACTGTGAAAATAGGACCATATTTTTATTTGGCATGAAATAAAATAATACTTCCCTCTATTTGAATGTGTTTTGCAGTTGTGGAATCACAATTCCACCCTTGATTTAGTAGTGGTGAGCATTTACGGTGACGTACTTTCTGCTAAAAATGGTGTTCCCCAAACTTTTTCTACGCAGAGGGGAAATAAACAAGACAGGTAATATAAACAAGTATGAAAAAAAAATTGTATGAAAACTAATCCAAGTGTACGAGTTTGTCAGGTACACTCCATTTACCTTAAAAGTTGACAATCTATCCTTAACAGGCTATCCTTGTTGGGCTATGCTATTACTGTTTCTTATAAGCTGTGCCATAGTATAGCCAAGCAAGGTAATCTTGCCACCTTTCAGGATAAATGAAGTGTACAATTCATTTATTCTGAAAGGTAGCTAAAGTAGCCCCATGGCTTCTTTGGTGCTGACTGACAGCTCACAGCTGTCACTTCTAACAGTCAAAATTTAGGTATATACCTCAATTTTGACTGTCAGAAGTGACAGCTGCTAAACACATGTTTTTGCAGATCATATGGTTCGGCGTAGGGATACATAATTTGGTCTGGTAGCTTTTCAGAGCTGTGAGCTGTCAGTCAGCACCAAAGAGGCCATGGGGCTACTGTAGCTTACTTTACTTGTTTCAGCTATGGTACTTAATAGCGCTATGGTGGAGTCCATCAAGATAAGGCAAAGAGCACATACACAACATTATTTCGTTTATATATTTTGTCTGAGGCAGCAAATCAAAAACAAAAATAAGTAAATCATCTTATATTTAACATGGTTTTATAGTTCCCCCCACCCCCCCAAAAAAAGAAAGCTATAAAGCTAATCCTCTATCTCCTAAAGTAAAAAATAGGCAATCAGGCATCTAAATCCTGGAGGCTAGAGCTCTTATCCCGGGGTGGTTTTTGTCAACAGTGGGATTTTTCGTGGTGAATGTGGGTGCAATTCCTTAAGGTGGGGTGAGAGGGGACGCGAGAAAAGGTCAGTGTTTTTGAGGCAGTTTTTGGCCAAAATAAATCAAATACTGCCCCAGTAGAAATAGAAGAGTTTAATTTTCTTTTCATGTTGATATCTGTCATGAGCATGGCAGCATTATGTAATAAACTTTTTAAATGAATAGAAAAAGTTGTCATTAAATTCCAGAACATCCTTTATAGACTTATATTCAATAAATTATGAGGTCAAAATATGAAGAAAATTAAATTCAATGTTTGTACTGGAACAAAGTTTTGTTGTTTTTTTTTACAAAAAAAAATTTAATATAAAACCTGAAAAAAACCTGGCTTTTTTTTCGCGTACCCTTCCAACCCACCTTAAGAGTCCCAACAAATGAACAGAAAAAAAGCGTTCGAACCAGAAAATGCATCAAAATAAAATTAAAACAAAATAAAATTATTTAGGGAAAAAACTTATGTACATCCAACTGGAGTTAAAACCCTTAATCCACTTTGGTGGCCACATTTTTTAACACGTTACTCTCTCAGTAGAATAGACTGCCAATTATTGGAAGATCGAGGTTCAAGGTCGAATGCACCGAGAGGGGTTTTCCCTAAATGGTTTTCCAATCTTCTTTCACGCAAATGGAGGTAAGCTTCCTCTAAATATAGCCTCCCTAATCCCTAAAACCTTTAGCGTAATTAGTACGTAAGCATATTACCCGAATGGGTAGTAAGACACGGTGCGAAAAAACAATTCAAACCCTCACCTCCCCGAAATTGGAAAACTATACCAAATTTTCAGAATATGATATCTATCTAAAATATTTAAGCTCTGATATCCTCCCAGACATGTATGTGGGTTGGAAAAATACTCAAAATATTAATTAAATTATGTAATTAAAATTACAACAATCAAGTGAAAAAAATAGCAAAGTTTGAAATAATTTTAAGTGTATTTTGCTATCCAAAATTATGTACATTGTAAAATTAAACTATTATTTTTTGTGTGCGTAGCTTACATAACTTCAGGCCGGATACTAATATAAATTATATTGCAGATAATCGGGCCGTTTCACGGGCTGGATGTGGCCCGTGGGCCGTGGGTTTGCTAACCCTGATTTAGACCATATATTGTAGAGTGGTTTCACTAGTCTCAATTCCATTTTAGTTTAAGTAGAAAACAAATAGCTGCACCTGGATACAGCCTCTGGTTTGAAATGTATTACCTATCGAAGTCGGGTGTTTTCCAGAGGAGGAATGGGTAGATGACTCCATTTTTACATCCTTTACTCTCGGGCCAATCTATTGACAGCTGGCCATTATTAACAATTAAATCATACGATTAGAAACTAGTGGGTGAAAATAATTTGTTAGTTTAATCAAGTTATATTACTTGTATTATCTTCTAATGAATTAAATTTGATGAAAAAATGTATGTTAATAAGTATAGAGAGGCTATCAAAATATTTTTATACAGGGTGTTTCACTCGCTCTCGGCCTCAGCGCTTCTCATACACTAATTACGTGATTTAGTTTGAAAGCTATAAGGGACATCCAGGGACCGAGAGTGAAACAGCCTGTATACAAGTACGTATAATTACCTGCTAAGGTTATAAGCTACACATTTATGATAATTACTCTAATGGGATATGGATGTGAAGGAAGCATTTGAGAGATAATCTCTCCGTATTTGCGTGGAAGGAGATTGGGAAACCGTTTAGGAAAAACAAAACCTCAATAGAAGCGTCCTTAAATCGAATACCGATATCCCCTTCATCAGCAGGCCGGTCTAACACAATAATGACGCCTTATACCACTCGGACACTGAATTGGGTAAGAAACGTTTTAGTGTAAGTTCCTGCCACGCATGAAACGCGGTGAAACTATTGATACATTATAGGCGTGTTTTTCAAAACATCCTAAAAAGAAACCAATATTAAATAGCGTAAATCTTCAGTGGCCGAATGGTCTAAGAATTCACTCTCATATTAAACTGATTTGTTGAGGAAGGGGTGGTCATGGTTCAAATCCTGATCGTGTCTGAGGGTGGGTTCTTCTTAATAATTTCCAACTCTCCTTCCAGGCAAATTCGGATAGATTACCTCTAAAATGCTTCCTTCTTCATCCTTACCCCATCAGTGTAATTATTATATATGCGTTTAGCTTGAACAGACAGTAAGACGCGGTGATAAAAAAAAAGTTTAACTCAAAATAAACTGTATATTCGGTAGAGATGTGCAAAGATCAATTTTGAAATGCGAAGCGAAGTCAAAGTGAAGCTTGATACAAGAGAAGAAAAGTAAACTCCATTCATGGTAGGAATTACTCTCTGAAAGGTCTTTTTTCCTACCAATATCCTTCTATATAATAGATTTCTGGTAGTGAAAAAGGCCTTTCAGAAAACAATTCCTACGGTGAACAGACGAAGTCAAAGATAAGGTTCTTGTTGTTGTCACATAACACCTAATTTTTAAATTATCGATTAATGAATCTAGGTGTAAAGAACCTACTTCAGTGGCATCGTGGCCTAACGCGCTACTCTTGCAGTAGACTAGACTTCCGACGATGGGGAGATTGAGACTTAATCCCGGTCGGGTGTATTGAGGGTGTTTATCCAAAATTGTTTTCCACTCTCCCTCCACGCAAACTCGCATGTACTTCCTTTAAATTCAACCTTCCTAATCCCTAGCATATTAGAGTAACTAGTACAGAGGATTTATAGCCCTTAGTAAGACGTGGTGCTAAAAAAAGTATAGAGAAATGCTTGAATAAAAAACAAAGCTGACAATTATAATATCTGAATTTATCTTTGCTTACGTTATAGATAGCATTTATCACTAGTCGGTGTTAAAATACTTTTTAAGGTTACAGCCCCGAAGATAACGGGTACAAAACAATGCAGGTGCAAAACAGTGCAGGTGCATAACAGTGCAGGTGCAAAACAGTGCAGGTGCATAACAGTGCAGGTGCATAACAGTGCATGGTACATAACAGCGCCACCTCGTGGTCCCAAAATAGAGCGGGCACAAAACAGCACAACCTCGTGGTCCCAAAATAGAGCGGGCACAAAACAGCACAAGTGTACAGTTGTACTGATCACGTGTATTTCGTGACTTTATAGTGCCCTCTTTCTTCTCCAGACAGTACAAGGGGGTCTGTGTTTAACTGGGTAGCAATAGCAGCCTTAACGTGGCTTTCAAGTTACTGACATTGAGCTTTTAGGTTAGGTTATGTTAGGTTAGCTTAGGTTAGAGGACAATCAGGTTTCAAAGGGTGAAGTTTGACAGCTGTTAATTCCAGTAACCTGCGAATTCCTGCCGCCAAACAAAAGAGAGGAAACCGACACTCGACTTTTTACGGCAATTAAGAATTACGCTATCATGTACCTGCGTTCTTTTGTACCCCGATCGTTTGTGCTGTTTTGTACCCACATTTCATTTACACTTTTATGTACCCGCGCTCTTCTGTAGCATATTCCTTTTTTTAGTAGCTTGTCTAAAAAAATATTAAGTAGCTACATTATGCTCCAAGTATGTCATATTCGGTGAGTCATTTCAAATATGTTCATAATATGTCAAAGTTTTCCTTTTTCCTTCGAAATGTTCCAAAATTGCGTAAGTTATTGTGGGTGTCGAGGAGAAGGAGATTCGCTATTTTGAACCTTCACACACCCCTACTACTAGGTTGACAACCCCCTAACCCCCGCCCCCACATCGGTGAACACGTGGGCTGCATATCTAGCTCATATAGTATGGTTTTCCATTCAGGGGTTCGGATCCTGAATGGGTTTACTGAAGCTCAGTAATTTTCTACCTTTTCTTTTGAGCACCGCGTCTTACTAACCTTAAGGGTTAAACGCCCATGTAATAATTACGCTAATGGTTTTAGGGGTGAATAATGATTAATTTAAAGGAAGTTCACCTATATTTGAGTGGAGGTAGAGTGAAAAACTATTTATAAAAAAAACCAATACACCCGACCGGGATTCGAACCCCGTTCTCACCATGATCGGCAGTCTAGTCTTATACGAGTGTGACGTTTTAGACCATACAACCACCAAAGTGAGTAATTTTCTCTCTCTTTGGATATACAAGAATATTTACTCTTAAACGTAATATGCAGAGCTCGTTAAAACTAGAGATGTCGCGATACCTGTTTTTATTGATTCCGATTATCGATTCCGAAGTTCAACCTCGATTTATAGATTCTTGATTTCGATTCTTTAATATTTCCTATTTCATTATTTTTCCGGCCTCGTGTACAAACATATTTATTCAACTTCATAGCATGGCAAAAAAAACTAAAAACAAGTCTTTTAACCTAATAGGTTTATTAATTGAACCAAAATATATAGCAATTAACAGCAAATAAACTAGTATAGAAATAATCGATTACTGCTCTTTCTGGATCTTTCCGTTTTTCTTAGTTGCCAGTACTTTCATTGAGAGCCAGGAATTTAAAGTATCGAGAATCGTAATATTATGTTCGATTATCGATTATTTCGATACCAGTAAGAGTCTAGGGTATCGAGCCATCGAAGAATTGAGTTCGACATTCCTAGTCAAACGGTACCCGTAATATGTTCTCTCTCACTATCCCCATTTGACGAATCATACCCAGACTTGGTACTCCCAACCTCGCATGGGAATGTATTTACATCGATACCTGACCAATGAGTGTTTTACTGAGTGATAAGAACATATCACCAAATACAATATCAATTAACTCGATTAACCGTGGAAATCCTTCATGACACGTCAGTGTTAACCCATCCAAGGGATTAAAAGCGAATAACTTGAAAGGAAAAAATTCATGAGGTGAAAAAAAAAAGTTTTTCATTGTGTTGTGCGTTGCGTTGTGTATTTGCAAATAACAATTTTTTTCATAGTGACTCACTACTTTTTTAACAATTTATTTGAGGTATTTAACGTACACCTTCTGAACCGACTGATTATATCAGCACACGACTTACAAACTAACTTATATCTAGAATACACACAACATCCAGCCCCTGACCGCTAATTCATCACTGTGAACGGGGAAACTTCCATTTACCAGAATTTGCGTGGAGGGACAAAGGAAAACCATCAATTAAAAACAACCCTGTACACACCCGACAAGGAGTAGAACCCTGACCTCTCCATCATCGGCAGTCGGGTCTATTGTTAGATTGAAGCCTTAGACCAGATTTATAAAACTAACAAGTTTATTTAGTTAACGAGATATTTGTTCAAACCCGCATCGATGATCTAACGCGTCACTCTCGCATTTATTTATTTATTTATTTTATTTATTCATTTGTTGTCTTTATTTTGGAACATTTTGGCGAAGTTAAGGCTAGTTTGCCTTGTCTTGCACTTAACCAATTAAACTAAACACGCTTGTAATAGCAATAATGAATATAAAATGATTGTCTAAAATTTCCAATATAATCGTTAGATTACCTCCATCCATTCTTCCATTCATTCCTTCATTCATACAATTACTCCAGCATTTATTTATAAACAGTTTTATTTGAAATTTTTACAAAAGAATGAAGAGCTAGATTCTCTTAGAAATATTTCGTTTGACTGCGGTTTGGAAAGCAGCCAATCCAGTCAAGTCCCTTAATGTGGGAGGAAGCGCATTCCACGCCCGTGACGCTGCGACTGAATGAACGGGAATAAGGGCCAGTTTCATAGTCAGATTTAGTGTGCCTAAAGTGCGAGTCGATACTAAATACAGGTCGACACCTACCTAGAACAAAATGGAATGGGCCAGTTTTGCATATGAAACTGGCCCATTCCATTCAATTTTAGGTAGGTGACGTATTGTATTTAGTATAGCCCCCCGCACTTGAGGCGTACTAAATCTGACTATGAAACTGGCCCTAAGACTCAGATTTGTGAATAGGGATGCTTATAAGGGTAGAGTTTTTAGCACGCATTAGACTGATTCACTGAAAATGGGAAGCTCTGGGTTGAAATCGGATGCGTTGAGGATATTTATTAATAATTTCCTACTGTCTCTCCCCACAAAAATGCTATTGCGTTTCTTCTAAGTTTTACTTAATGTAGGCCTATCCCTAACGCGTTAACGTGATTATTATGTATGCGGATAACATGAACGGGTAGTAAGACATGCTAAGTAAAAACTTAAGCTAAGCTCAATATAATAAAGCAACATTTTAGAAAACATTCTAAAATAAATTAATTAAGAAGCGTTAACTTAATATGAACTAAAACTCGGATTAAAAAAATATATTTATTACCATTAAGTAAACATAAATTGTTTATAATGTTAAAAAAATTATAAGAGATGGTTAAACTCATTATAGAAGAATTAATAATGACAGTTAAATTATTATTATTATTATTATTATTATTATTATTATTATTATTATTATTATTATTATTA
>CABFWB010002264.1:93435-105271 GCA_902151455.1 Timema bartmani | reverse complement strand
ATTATTATTATTATTATTATTATTATTATTATTATTATTATTAGCATCACGTCTTACTAGCCGTTCGGGTTATACGCACTTACGCTAATGTGTAATGGTAGGGTGATTGTGAGATGAAATGGAGGACCTACAGTTTAACGTGGAATCCGAACCACGGTGGAGGCCTGACATTCCACATATTCACAAGTTGTGATTAATACACGTCTTGTCAGAGGTGAAGGAAGGGTTTGGCAATCAGATAAATCTGTGCCGGGACCGAGGATTGAACCCCGGACCCTCAGCACAGAAGTCTGACACCTTACAGTTAAATTGAAATAACACAAATTCAATTTTTCAAAGACGATTTGAAAGGTTATATGACAAAATAATATGAAGTTATGAGAAAAGTGAATAGTTTAGTATACTTTATTTACTTAAACTATTCATTTATATCAAACCTCTATATTTATTTATTTGTTATAGAGTCTGTTTCCAAAACAATTTGAGGATTAGCAACTTGAAAACTAACACTTTAAGTGAGAAGTAAATATTTATTAGTTAAATAAAAGCAAACTAAACAATAAACTTTTTAACTTTTTGAAGATAATGTCACTCAGGGGAGCTCCACCAGACGTCAGGTAAACCTCAGCACGTTGTCCGTCACTTTCCTCAGCATAGATCGTCTAATTATTTACATCCCACCCTGTATAACATATCGTATTGTCTCTGTAAAATTTTAATTAGTTTAAATTATCATCATTAATTATTTGTAATTTGTTTAAACATTTTTTATGTTTATCATTATTGATTCCCAATTTATGTTAACGTAATAATTAATAAACATCTCTTTATCCAACCCTATTCGTATCTTATATTAATATAAAAAAAGCAAGCTCAGGGTCTCAGGTTCGACTTCTGGCATGGTCGACAATTATATCATTGTGAAATGTGGGTTTCCCCTTTCACAATGATTAATTAACAGCCGGGAGTTGTATTGGTTCTAGATTTAAGTTATTTTATAATTTGTGTGCTGATATTGTCAGTCGGTGCAGAAAAGTGGAGGTTAAATACCTCAAATAAACGAAAAAGTAAATGAAAATGTGCATATCTTTGTATCTCTTTAAAAGCCAAATATATTAACTATATTTTAATAAGCCATATGATATAATGTATATTTTCTTCCCTCCTCTGTGTTTTACAAAAACAAAAGAGTAAACATATTCTCTCTTCAATTTTAAAAACAAACAAAAAAATGTACGTCCTATATCTGGCAACAGAATTGCGAAATAAGTATCCCACCCGCAGCCAAGATTTGTAATGGGACGCGAGAGACACTGGTAATGCATGGTTATGTTATACTCGAATACTGGATTCTACCTTCAACTATTTATCACTTCGGGATTAAAGCGACTACGCACGTGAGCTTCCTCCCCTCTTCCTCCCCTCCCCCTAATTCTCTTTTACCCCATTCAACCAAGTACACCAGTTGTTTTCACTGAATACATCTATACCTTTATATATTCATCGAGGTGAGGCTTTTCTCTTGAACTAAAACATGAGAATAGCGATTCGTCTGTTTAATTAAATTAATGTTTGAGTGAGCGTAATAAGAGAAATGGAGAGTTTGATAAAAATAGACAATAGACTTTGATATTAGGTCTTAAGTTTAAAATGTATAAGGTCAAATAAAGTTAAATATAACAAAAGCCAGTATCGTGTCTGTATACTCACTTAAGGGTCCCTGGTTCTATTACCGGGATGGTTGAAAAATGTATCGTTGTATAAATGTGGGTGTACCCTTTCACAGTGATGAGTTGACGGTAAGGGGGATGGGTGTTGTGTCTGTTCTATATTTAAGTTATTTCGTATCTCGTGTGCTGATATAGTCAATCAGTTCAGAAAGTGAACGTTAAATGCCTTGAATAAATTACTGTAAATTAACAAAAAGGTCTGAAAATGCATTTTTAATTTATATCACTGAAAAATCGTATTTTTATATGTCCTTTAGTATTATCATTATTATGATTAATAATTTATTGGAATTACTTAACTAACACTTTATAAATAGACTGATTATATCTACACACGACTTACAAACTAATTTAGTTCTAGAATAGACGCAAAAGCTAGTCTCGTGTTCTTTAATTAATCACTGTGGAACGGAAGCCTCGATTTCAGCGAATGATACTATTCTCGCTGATGTCTGGAATCAAACCCCGGGATCCTTATTTGAGTATATGGACTGTATTACTTTGGAGGTTGAAAGAGAAATAAAACATTTAAAAATTTCACGAGATTAAAATACATGATGATTTACCTGTAAATGGTGGCCTATTTGTCCAAGAAGGCGATCGTCGTAGAGTTGGTGAAACGTATTAATTATCACACGCTTGCACTGTTCTTTAATTCACACGCATAGTTAATTAATAAATGATATTATAAAGTGTCTAACTGAAACAAATGATAGATGGCAGTTGTATGGCATGCACGAACCAAGTAAATGGGGGAAGTTGATCTCCCGTGTTTACTAACGTCTATCATCGGAGCAAACACTTCGCAAACTGGTGTAAAAAAGAGTCGAACAAAGACACGCTTAAGCATGTGTAGCAACCTAACAAAAGAAATTAATTTTTGTTAAAGGTGGTAAATAGAAAATATAAAAATGAAATAAAATAGCAATGTGAATTCTAATCTATTGCTCTAATGGTCATCATTTCTGGCTACCAATATAAGAGTCCGTGTTCGATTCCTGACGATGGAGTATATTTTATTCATCCCCTAAAAAGGAATCGTTCCTATGGTTGCCATGGTCTAGTTATTTAGTCATACGTTAGTATAATCATCATTTTCCTCACATCATTTTATCGGAAATAAGTAACCGCCCCTACATGGTGTCCCAAATCCAAAAGATAGTTGGTTAGATATTCGTCATTGTCAGTATAAAACCAGGAACATCTTAGCCAACAAACCCTGGTGGAATATTTTAAAAACTTATACATTTTTATAGTAAATAAATAAATGCTAAACAAATAATATTATTATACTAAAATAAAGTATGAATACGTTAAACATAGGTAAAAGTTTTACACTTGAATTCTACTAAGTAAAGGTATTTATTTAGTTTAATAACAACGTCCAGCTCAAACCAGTAAACACGTTTACAAAGGAGTCGGTATTTGTATTGTCTGGTTTGCCAGCAATGGGAAGTTCTAGGTTCAAATCTCGGCTAAGTGTAATTAGATGGTTTTATTTCCTTCAAATTGTTTCCCACTCTTCCTCCAAGCACATGCAAGTCCAGTTCAGCTCAATTTTACTTTTATAGCATGTTTACCTAATTAGTATTAAATATGTAAACGACACCCTAGCTCAGTCGGTAGTGTGCTTGTCTGCTAAGTTAAGGACCGAGGTTTCAATTCTTGGCATGCCCGAAAAAATGTATTACTCGTGAAATGTGGATTTACACATTTATAGTGATGAATATACAGGCTGGGGGCTGGATGTTGTGTCTGTTTTAGATTTAAGTTGGTTTATAAGTCGTGTTACAATATAATCCATCTGTATAGATAGTGCACGTTAAATACCCCAAATAAATAAAATTATTTTATTTCAATTAAATGCGAAGTGAGGCAAGAAAATTAGCAAAACTAATTAAACTGGAAAACTTTTCAAAGCTATACTTTATTAGATGACACACTCGATTAAATACAGGAAAACGGTATCTACAATAAAAGCATAAAAATGTCATTAAAAATCTATTAGCTTTTCTTATAATCTGGGAGAAGGAATTCCGTTTCTCATTTGTTAGTATGTATAGTCCAATTTATAAAGAAAATATTTTTTTATTTTGACAGTAAATTTATAAAAGTTACTAAAACAATCATAATTTTTTATAATATTTAATATCAATACAAATAAAATAATATTAATAATTAAGTAAAATACTATAAAAGTTGATCGTAAAGTGTTAGTAGTTTTTATAAGTTCCTTCCTAGTATAGCAGCAAACACTAAGCATTTCCAGACTTGAAGGCTATACAATGAATAATTTTAAATGTGTAGCCAATGGAACAAAAAATTGGAACTAGACAGTCAAAAGTCTCTTTCCTTTTGGGCGTGGTAGTACTTTTTTTCAAGAGGAACATTTAGAAATTATGGATAATATTAAAATAGACTGCTTATGTCATACTATAATCAAAACGTCCTAAAGGAAATGAAGATTCTTCATTAAAGGATATTTTCAGGAATAAACGCTCCTTTAAAATGTGTATTGAAATAACTCGTTCGTTATTTGAAATACAAATTTAAAAAATAAATATAGACATTCTTGGAATAGTGCTACCTACGAGTAAAAGACTATTCAAACAAAATGGTTCAATTGAGGGAAATTCAGATAGTCAAATTTTCTCAAAATTATCCTATTATTATTTAAATGAACTATTGATCCAAACAATAATTTTAACTTAATTAAATATACAGAATTATAATATATTATACTAGTTTGCAAAGTAGGTTTTCAAATCCATACTTAACTAATTTGTATTCAATTTAAATGTATAAATGGAGTTTATTTTATGAATCTCGCCCTTAAGATGCCGGTTGAATCACGAACTGAAGTAGTTCCAGTGGCATGGCGTGGATTGTTGTCAGGGTAAGCAGAGATCATCAAAACTTTATCAGTGTTTTGTTCTGTTACCTTAGTCCCCATTTAACCAATCCAATATAGGTTCTTCCATACACAGCTCACATGGTAATGTGTTTTCATTGATTTATGACTAACGAGTGTTCTACTGAATTATGAGAACATTTTACAGGTAGTTTAATTAAGTTCTACCTACCCTGGCAACACTCCGCGCCACACCACTGGCCAGGATTCATATAGAAACAAAATATTAGGTAGGCTCTACTTCAAAATTTGTTTTGCAGTCAACAATAATCACATTTTACTCTTTTATTGGTATAATTTTATAGGAATCTATAGTAGCTATCAAAGTGACAACTGCTGATCACATGACTTGACTTATGAATATATTAAAATATTTTTTGTGGGTGTTGTAACTGTCAGATACTGTCCTTCCCACCAGAATCCTCATAAAGCTAGAGTCAAATTTTCATAAGGAGAGCTTTAATTTACAGCTATAAAATTACTAAAGCATTTTATATACGCATACGCCAAGTCATGTGAACTGCAGCTGTCACTTTTAATATACTACAGATATATACTTATAAAATAATATCAATAAAATAATAATTAAATGTTAAAATATTTGCCTCCAAAAAAAATTTGCTTAGGAAAATGTTTGGTTTTAGAAGGGATGAAGATAGTAGAAAGTGGAAAAGACTACATAAGAATGAGTTATATACCCTGACTTCCTTGCCAAACATTATTAGGGCAATCTAATATCGCAGGTTATGCGGCAGGCATGACATGCATTATGAATGGAAGAAACTATAACCGCGCTCAAGTAGGAATATAGGGTAATGAGGTGGACTGGGTAGACCTAGCTCAAGATAGGGATAGAGTGTAATGAGGTGGACTGGATGGAACTATATTCAGATAGGAATAGGGTGTAATGAGGTAGATTGGGTAGAGCTAGCTCAAGATAGGATAGGGCGTAATTAGGGGGACTGGATAGAATTAGCTAAAGATAGGATGGGGTTTAATTAGAGGAACTGGATAGAACTATCTCAAGATAGGAATAGGGTGTAATGAGGAGGACCGTATAGAACTAGCTCAAGATAGAGATAGTGTGTAATGAGGTGGACTGGATAAGAACCAGATCATGATAGATATAGGATGTAAACGGGTGGACTGGATATATCTGGCTCCAGATTGGGATAGTGTGTAGTGAGATGGACTGGTTAGAACCAGCTCAAGATAGGGATGGATGGCGTACTTTTTTAAGTGTGGCAATGAGCTTTCGAGTTCCCAATGCCACAGAATAATTAGTTTATTAAAGGCCCTTCCTATGAAAACTAGATTGAAGTCTAATCATATTTTCACTTGTGGTGGTATAACGCTAGTGTTTGTCTGTACTGCTATCAGAACGGCCGATGGAACGGTCTCGTGGCAGCGCTGATCAACCATCACGCCGACATGGTCATCACCTCGCTCAAGATCAACTACGAGAGGTCGCAGGCCATCGACTTCTCCCTCCCGTTCCTTGATACTGGGATAGCCATCGTGGTGGCGAAACGGACTGGGATCATCTCCCCCACTGCGTTCCTCGGTGAGTTGATCAGCAAGTTGGTCGCTCTGAGGTTTCACTGCCTTCTTACACTTGCTTGCCATTCCTTGCCTTGGCTTGACTTGCCACTCTTCACTCCTTGCTATGCCTTTACTTGGCTGATCATCTCTTCCTTTGACTCGGCTCTACATTGCTTGTTATGCCTTTACTTTGTTTTACATTCCTTGTAATGTCTTACTTTGACTTGACTCTTCATTTTAATGCTATTCCATTTCTTGATTTTACATTTCTTGTCACGTTTTACTTTGACTTGACTCTCCCCTACTTATTATACCTTTTCTTAGTTTTGTATTACTTTCCATGTCTTACTTTGACTTGACTCTTCCTTCATTGCTTTTCCTTTTCTTGGTTCTACATTCCTTGCCATGTCTTACTTTGACTTGTATCTACATTCCTTGCTATACCATTCTTTGATTTTATATTCCTTGTCACGTTTTACTTTGACTTTACTTTCAACTCGTTGCTAAGCCTTTCCTTGGTTTTACATTCCTTATCATTTATTACTTTGACATGATTCTTATCTCCTTGCTATGCCTTTCTTTGGTTTTACATTCCTGATAATCTATTGCTATGACTTGATTCTCATCTGCTATACCTTTCGTTGGTTATACATTCCTTGTCACGTTTTACTTTGACTTGACTTTACTTTCCTTACTATGCCTTTACTTGATTCTACATTATTATTTATGTCTTATTTTGACTTTACTCTAAATTCCTTACTACGCCTTTCCTTGGTTTTACATTACTTTACAAACCTTACTTTGTCCTTAGTTCGGCTCTATTTTTTCTTGTTACAACTTGCTTTGATTTTCCATTCATTTCCTTGGTTTTGTATTTCTTTCCAAGTCACAAACCCACTTACGGCTTCTAAAACCTTCATTTAAAAAAATAAATAAATGAATGGTACGGAACTCCACACGGACCTTCTCGCTCTGTTGTTTAAAAATGGGGATATTTACTCAAAACATGTAATATATGTGAGACGAAATAATATACACTAGCAAATCCAAACATAAATTTCGCTATACTTTCGTAATTATTTTTTGTCTCCCGGTTTTAAATTCTATAATTTTATTTTTTAAATAATTAATGTCCTCATTTGTATATTTGGACCAATAAAAATATCTATATTGGGACCACAAGGGTCCACACTTCGTTTTAAAATTTCAACTTCCTTTTAAGATTTTCGACATTTTACTAAGGGCTACACATCTTATGGTTATCGCATTGTATTAAATTCCTCATTTATAAATTTGGACCAATAAAATAGGTAAATTTTGACTATTGAGTCTAAAATGATAGAGATAGATCATTGCCGTTAAAACATTTCCCCTAAGAGGTTGACAGAAAGAGAACATACACTTTTTGTAATACTTTCATTTCTTACTCTATGGCATTAGAGAATTATTGCATTAAAACTTAATTAGTTTCTCTTTACAATTAAAGCTCACAAAATGGTATTAATATATTGCCAATATCTTGGAAACTATTGGTTTTATAAAAATATACTTCAAATAAATGTTTTTTTAAATAGTACTACAATTTTGAAATGATAAGTTATTTAGTATCTCAAATAGTTGCGGAGATACGGAAATTTCCGCTTCTGTAAAGTACCCTAAAATCAATTTCATGGAGAAATGTAAGTATTAATTTTTTTTATGATCTTAATCAACACAAAGATACGAATTTTAATCAAATCGTTAGAGCCCATTTTGAAAAAATCGATCTTTTTCATTTTTTCATTTTGCCGAAAATGAGAGTAGTAATTTTATTTATAATATTTATCAATACTTAAAAATGAAATTTAATAAAAATCGTTAAAGCCGATTTTGAGAAAATCGATTTTTTCTCTTTTTGCCCTTCAGTAAACTACCCTTAATTTTAAGTTTAGATATCCAATTCTAGAAGAAGAAAAAACCTCAGGGCAACCCTGTGAAAACCCTAGATACCAAGTTTAAGCCCGATCGGTAAAATAGTTTAGGCTCTACTCTTAGTTACAGACAGACGGAAATTCAAAAAGCACTTTTTCAGATTCGGTGGGGTGGGGGATGGGTGGGGGTGGGGGGGGGTCATGAAACGTTGATATTCATCAAAATCTCGAGTTCGATTTTTTTTACGATCACCATTCTTTCTCTACTTGTAAGATAGCAAAAAAGTAAAAATTGCTTCAGTTTTATTCAGCATGCCTTTGTGCTTTCCTGCTCTAACTTGTTACTTCACATCTAAAGTTAGGATTCAATTTATTTTTACCTTTACCTTTAGTTTTAAAATGATCTCAGCAGCTACGTGAGAAATAAATTAGCTACTCAATTATTTTTTTTTTTTGGCAAAGCCACGTGTGATTAGTAATTATTTTATTATAAACTCACCCCAACCTCTTATGTCAAAATTAAATTTTATGAAGAATAACTTTGAAATGTGACTAAAAGAGTCAGAAAATATTAAGAAAAACGGAAGGGAAGAAGAGATAATATTTTTTCACACATTGATAAAAAGGGTGGGGTTGAAGTTGGAGGATAACCAATTATTTTTGATTCATCTATCTTTTTTTGACAATTTTTTAACGGTATTTTGGTATTATTATTTTGGTAATATTATTATTATTATCATCATTATTACTATCATTATTATTACTATCATTATCATTATTAATTACTACTTTTTTCTTTTTTTTCGTAACTATTCATCAGTAAATAACATTATTTAGCCATTTTTGTTAATCTTATTTTCTCGTGTAGATATATATATTTGTAAGGTACTTGTGTACTTTTCAGTGCTGGCCTGTTATAGGTCTTACGACTGTTGGCCAGCAATATAATAAAGGCAATTGAAATTGAATAATTACTATTATTATTATTATTATTATTATTATTATTATTATTATTATTATTATTATTATTACTTGGCGTCCCGCAGTGGATGAGGTTTATTTATATTATACTAAATACATCTGTAGTTCAAATTTTAAGTCTCACCTAGGACGCAAAGCTTGCACCAACCCTGATAATAGCGCAATTCAACCCATTATTGATATTAACATAAAAGAGTAAAATGACATACCGGCTTTAATTTAATTTTCGGCTAAGTAGTTACGATTCCGATAGTATCAACATCGTGTCAATTGTTTACTATTCTGAAATAAAGTAGGCCTAGTACACATTATTTGTGCTCTTAAGATAATAGATGCATCGTGTCAAGTAGCTCAATACTCAATATGTTAATTGTTTATCATTCTGACATGCATATATTATTGTGTTTTTTAAGATAACAGAGGCGTCCTTTCCTATGTGTCGAGTAGTTCGCCATATTTTAAAAGACTTTACGTTTATTATTTGTTTGTGTTACGTTGTTTGTTTATGTGCAGGTTGATTTTTACCCCCTAGCATTTCATACGAACATGTAGGTAAACATTGAAACTCGCTATTGAAAACACTGGTACCACTTTGTGAGGCATATCTACCCTCGTAACCATCAACGCGATACTTTTGTTTACCATATTAAAAACGAATCCTCTTTTTTTTTTGATGGGCCTACAATATTTTAGTAAATTTACTGTTTTAAAAACTGTTCTTTAGCTATTAGTTTTTGTCACCGCCTTTCACTACCCATTCGGGTCAGGGGTTATCCATATAACACGGACCTGTCGAGTTCAACACTCTACCTTCATGCAAATGCGTATACAGCTTCTCTGAATTAAACCTTCCTCATTCCTAACACTTTAATGTAATTAGTACATCATACATTTGTATAACCCAAACGGATAGTAAGACGCAGTGCTAAGAAAAAATATTATTCAATACCTTATGCAATGTTTTACTTTAGGGCTTAGCCCAACATCTTAGTTCAGTCGGGAGCGTTGACTATCTACTACTGAGTCGAGGGTCCCGGGTTCGATTCCTGGTTTGGTCGATAAAGTTATCATTGGTGAAATGTGGGGTTTATCTTTTCACGGCGCTAAATTAACGGCCGGGGGCTGGATGTAGTGTCTGCCCTAGATTTAAGTTAGTTTATGAGTAATGTAATAAATCGATTCAGAAAGTGCACATTAAAATATCTTAAGAAATATAAAGCTTACAGTTTTTTTGTTTTGTTTTTTTGAAGCAATGTTGCACAAGCTTTTTAGTCTAGTTATGATTAAAAGAAACTATTGATAGGTCTGTATTAAGAAAAGTATTTAAACTATAGGAATGAATAAAAACAAAATTAACTAACCCTTAAATTAATAGGGTAAAACATCGTTCGCGTGGTATTAAAAGAAAGAATAAAGGTGAGAACTATGCATACGAATTTTGTGATAAACGCTTCGGTGGCCGCGTGGTCTAACGCACTAATCTCGTGTCGGGAGGATCGGGGTTCGATTCCGGTCAGTAGTACATAGGCGTATAACCTGAACAGGTAGTAAGACGCGGTACTAAAAAAATTCTGATAAAATGCTAATTTATTCTTCTTTCTAACAAAAAAAAAGGGGGGGGGAGTAAATACTTCTCTACTAAAATAGAAAGATAAAAATTGTGGTCACCCTATAAAGTTGTGATAAAGTGTGCTTCATTTTCACTCTGAAGTTCAACCTTCTTTCCATTAATTCCATTCAGTGACGTCATAAGTAAAAAGTGTGCCAAAACTCGGCGCACAAATTCCTGTCAACATGAAGCCAGTTCAATATAATGTCGGCAAGTAATTAAACCCTGGAAACTATGATCGCCCTATTTTAATTGCAATCGTCAAAACTACTAGAGATGACCAATTTGATACCTTCAATCTAGTTGTAATAGCAGTACAAATTATCACATTCCAGTTAGTTACATACATTTGCCACGTTTAACTATCATGACCGAAAATATATTTTAAAGAGAATCATAATTGTCTTCTTTTAACTTTCTCGTATATCAAGAGGAAATACTGTAATCGTAAAAAAAAATTATATATATTATAGAGCTATACCTATGGACTTTATTTTTGCCCTATCTTTCAAATTAAGGGTAGTTTACTAATGAGTTTTTTAGTTACAAATTTTTCTAAAATGGCTCTAACTATTTTTCTTAAAAATTGATATTTAGGGAGTGTTTTAACGGACAAATAACACTGTATACTTGAATTTTGGGTAGAAATGCGCTAAAGGGTAGTCTACTGATGAATGATTTTCATAAACTAAAAATATTTATAAAATCACTAAAACGATTTATTTTAGAATGTATGGGGAATGTTTAACATGACAAACAAAAGTGTATATTTGTTTTTCGTGGGTAAATTTATTTAAGGTTAGTCTACTGATGTCCGATTATTTTTTTAAATATTTTAAGAAATGGCTTTAGCAATTTGGTTCGAAATTGGTATCTGTTAATTTTTTACCGTTATAAAAATTAATAATAACTATACAGCTGTTTTTTTTTTAAATCTAACATTCGATAAAATTTAATAATTTTTAATAGGAAAATTTTTTAAATAGCTTTAATGATTTTATTTACAATTGGTATTTTGAGACTATTTTACATAATAATAAAAAGTTGTTGGTTTTTCAAAAAATAAATTCATTTAAAGCTAGTCTACTTATAAAAAATTTTAGAATATTTGAAATATTTTGAAAATGGCCTTTAAAATTCAGTTCATATATAT